>JAVQJF010013309.1:0-13529 GCA_036023855.1 Gadopsis marmoratus | reverse complement strand
AGATTATTAGATGTCGACAAGTAGGGATTTGGGCCTCATTCCAGAGCGGTTAGGCAGTCACCCACAGCACTTTTCAGGGAAAACTGAGTTGTCGTGCACAAAAGTGATGGTGAATGAGAATTTCTCACAGCAAACATGGTGTTAGAGGAAAAGGGAGTCAGAAAAACAGAAGGGATCATCCTCAGAGGACCAGGAATCTGGCCTTTAGTCGCTTTAGACCAAAGTCTTGGACAGGACTGAGTGAATGATCTAAATTTGTCCAAACTAAATCTTTATGTGCAACCCTCTCCTCTCAGCTGATCAGCCAGGAGCCAAACCAAGGAGTGGATTATGAATTCTATCTTCCTAATGGGCGCTCCAGAGAGGGTTACTACTGGAGTTTTGGATCCTGGTCTACCTGCAGCAGAGAGTGTGGATCAGGTGAGGGTCTCAGAAAAACACAGTCAATAATTTAAACATGCCTACACAGGCAGGTCAGTACTTGTTTAAAGCTTTTTTATTTAATCCTGCTTCCTTTTAGAAATGAAACAAGTCCGTTCTCATTCCCTTCCTTGCCTAGGCTACCAGTCTCGTTTGGTCTTCTGCACCATTGATAATGAGGCCTACCCCGACTATCTCTGTGCATCTCTACCGAGGCCACAGACCAACCGTACATGCAACCCCCACCCATGCCCACAGGTCCGCAGGTAAATTACAGTCAAGCTTCACTGGTAAATATGTGACATTTCAGTAGATTTTGGCAGAACTTTCCAAGGTCAACAGCATCCACAGTTAATGTTTGCTCCACTGTAAGTGAATTTGTTTGTGTCGAAAAATAACCTCCAGAGCAGCTTCTTGACTTGTTGGTGTGTTTCGACTGTCTGAAAGGATGGCGTACCTGTATCCACCACAGTTGTGGAGATTCTCAGAAAGACCCAGAGCCTATGTATCCAGGTAACCCAGGGTCTGAAGCCGTAGTGAAGTTTTAGGGGTCGACTGCAAACACTGGGGAAAATCGAAATCATTATGACACACCCCCTCCCCCCCTTCAGATGTGTTTGACTGTAGCACATGTGTTTAGCGCAAAGCCTGTTCTTCCATGCTGGGTGAGAATGAAGGTGCAGCTCAGAGATCAGTGACTGTGCAGCTCAGAGATCTCCTTTCAACATTTAATGCTCCTCATTTGTCCTGGACACGCTTAACGTCTCTCTACGGAGACCGAACGGTGATTTGATGCCGAGGGCCTCCTTCTTTAACCTCCCAACCCGTGTCCCCTGTACCTGATCCCTGAGCTGGGCTGCTGCCCGATTGCTTTAGCAAACTGTAAAACTCTCTGTCCCTGTCCATTAGCGTAGGTGGTGTGTTGTGAGGTGTCCGAACGCTAAAGGTCGTCATGCAGCGGGGGAGTGTACGTCTGAGTGTGGTAGTAAAGAGCCGGGGCTTCAGTCAGTAGCTCTTTGGTATTTCCTGCTCATTTTCTTTGATGCTGCTGCTGCTCAGGAACCCGAGATGTTTATGAAGCTCGGGTGACCTTAACTGCACCCTCATTATCCCTCAATTGAAAGATATACTGCATGGAAGACCAGAAACAGTTGATTTCTTGCTAATGTTGGGGCAGGGATTTGGGAGACAAAATGTGAGCTTACTGGTCATAGTTTTTGTCTTCAGACCTGCTTTCCAGTTGGCTTCTAGTAATCTGTCTCTCAGCTGTGAGTGACTGGTGGCTGGGTATCTGCATTTACTTTAACCCTTTACTCTCTAAAAGGATGTGTTGTTTTTAACATAATCGTGTGTGTCTTAGTGGAGTAGTTGGTGTTGTTACAGCGATGCATCCTTTTTAGAAGCATTTCATTTGAAGGGTTTCATTCCAAAACTGTCTGTTTATTACTGAAATGCTGAAGTTTGATATTCAATTACTGCCGACATCATTAGTCAATTAATCAATTAGTTAAGGATGTAAATTAATAGACAATTTATCATTCAAAGTTGTTTATCAAGCAAAAATGCTTCAACAGGCGGAAACCTTCTCTCCAGATTCCCCAGATTTTATAATGCCTTCATTATATCTCATATCATATTGATGCTGTTCAGAAACACTTGCCTCTCAGAGAAAGTTTCAAATTAAAATGCAAGCACTAAATCCAGCAGTGGGCAAAGCATCCAGAGAAAGCTTTCCTCTCTTTTCCTTTTGACCTGACAAGGACATTTTATTTGTTTTAAATTTTGGAATTAAACTCTTCATTTTCTACATTACTACAGTACTACATTACAACTTCCACTGACATCTGCTTCCTGTCTCTCCTCCCTCCCGGTGGGTGTCCCAGCTGGAGAACCGGTGAGTGGAATACCTGCTCTGTTACCTGCGGCGGAGGCTCTCAGGTGCGCAGAGTGGAGTGCATCTCCCACGATGCCTCGGGCCCCCGCGTGGTGGAGGATGCCATTTGTGCCGCGTACGCTGAGGCACCACCCACTCTGCAGACCTGCAACATGCACAAGTGTGCAGAGTATCGTGCGACTAGATGGAGCGCGGTGAGTGACCAACCCGGCTGTAGGTGATCACAGAGGGGTGAAACTGATTCAAACTAAACAAACAAATTGGGCCAAAAACAAGATTAATGGGCTATTTCGTATGATGGTGTCAAATCTGCACTGTTCTGTGGTTATGCTTAGAACAGCAATTCTTCATTTATTGGCTTAGCATAACTAGCTTGACTCTTGTATCCAACTGGAGTGAAAAATATTCCACCTACTGCAAAATAAAGAAACATTTTATTAAGTTAGTAAGTTGTGACTTAATAAAAAAGAAAGGTGAAAGTGAAGATAAGTGAATTAATATAGAAAAACGAACCTGATAATAAATGTCTCATACGAGACAAGAAATTGTCATGGCCCCGTGGACTTATGCAGTGTGTCTGTGTCTGTTGTTCATGATATGTTTGTGCTTCCTTTGCGTGTCCAGTGTTTCCTTCCCTGGTGTGGTTCCCTCCTTATTTGGTGATGCTTCCTGCCCTCGTTAGTCTCCCTCTGGTGTTGATCCGTTCCACCTGTTCCCAGTGTTCCCCTGTGTCTGTTTCCCTCATTAGTCGGTGTGTATATGTGCCTGCGTTTCCCCTGTCTGTTGTCGGTCCGTTGTCATCTTCATGTGTGTGTCTCTGCCTGGTGGTCGTAGATGTTTAGCAGTTTGTCTTCTGGATCCCCTTGTGTTTTTGCATCCTCCCCATGGACTTACCCCGCGCTCTGTTTCCCACTTGGGCTCTCGAGTAACTGCCTCACCTGCCTGTAAGTGTCTTTGTGCAAATAAACCGGACTTGCTCCCCCTTCCCCTCAACTGTCTGCGTTTGGGTCCTCTTTCCTGCCTCCGCTATGCCTTGACAGAAATGAGACGTGTGACTTTGTCATTATCTTTACTAATTGTAAAGATTAGGTCAGAACAGCTAAAAAATTTTATTTAAGTAGCAGACAGAATGTCCTTCACTCCAGCTGGAAAGAAGAATCTTTGTTGAATTTGAAAATGTCTTCACAATAGCAGTACGGCGTTGAGCTGTAAGGGCTTTTTCAAGATTTGTCTTGTATTTATCTTTGAGGAAGAACATATGCTTAGCTCTGTGACTTGAATGCAATCATCTAGTCTTAGATGCAGAACCGAGATTACACGAGAAGCCCAAACTGAAGCCAGAAAAGTCCTATAAGCCGTAAAACACAACACTAGATGCAAGTTGGGAACATATTTATGTACATTGCGAGTGCGTTAGATGGAATTTCAGACTCTTGCACTTGAAATTTACCACACAATATAAGTTTAAGGCCTCAACATTCAAGAGTAGGTGTTCTAAAAATCTGTGCTGTTGAGTTTGCAGTGCTCAGTGACCTGTGGTTCAGGTGAACAGACCAGGGAAGTCACCTGTGTTGGCTCAGGGGGAATGAGGCTGGAGGAAACGTCCTGCAGCACTTTGCTCCGGCCGACTGCCGTCCGCCCCTGCGAGATGGCGGCCTGCCTGAAACCGATCAGCTGGCACGTCGGAGAGTGGGGACTGGTGAGCGGGAAACACGGCAAACGCCAACAATACAGGAAGGGCACTGATGTGCAGTTATTGTGGCCGTTTTCATTGGTTATAATCTCCCTCCATTTTCCTCCAGTGCACAATGAGCTGTGGCTCCGGCTCACGAGAGCGGCAGGTGATCTGCTCAGACCGAGAGCGGAACCTGTACCCTGTGGACCAATGCGACTCCCACCCCAAACCCACCACAGTGGAGCGCTGCAACTCCCAGCCCTGCTACAGCCCACAGAGTGAGCATGTGCAAAATGAGCTCTTATTTTGTATTGCAAGATTGCACATGCTAAATTTACCTTTATTGTTGTCATTCTGAATAATGTACTTCACATGACATTTTAATGAGCCTCGATGTTTAGAGTCAAGAACAAATGCCTGAATCAATAAAAGCTAGTTACGATAAGATAGGACTTTATTGTCTCGTGGAAATTTGTCTTGCATCACCTGCTCCAACAATCATCACAATCTCAACCACTCGCCTACAGTGAGCTCTCGTCATCTTGTGTTTGTTCTACCTGCACTTTGTCCAGTGGTTCCCAGCGTTCAGGACCCACAAGGACACGAGAACACGCCGACTGTTTTCCAGCCCTATGTGCCAGGCCACGCCACAGGTTGGACTTTATCTCAGTGTTGGTCTGTCGATTAATGTCGTCTCCCGGTCAGAGTATCATTGACTTGCCTTTGAAACTAAAGCCAAAGTGTTTTGTATTTAAGCTGATATCTGTACCCTATTAGGAACTAGTAGTCAGTCGAAAGGTCAAGGACACGTCTGACTGAGGCGCATGTTGAGGTATTTCTGTTAACTATGTGAACACCAACGCTCATCATGCTTAAGATGCATCAACTAATAGTGAATCTATGTAGCACTTTCTAAAAACGTATAGTTTATGAAGGGTTTATAACTTGTAGTTAAGTGCTTTAGTAATGATTAAAATCTTTTTTAACACCATTGAACGCTTTAATGAACACTTTTGGTTTGCTAAGTTGGGAAAACACATTTTTGCTATCCCTTTGTCTGTTTTACTAGATTTTTGTCTTGTTAGTCTTTCAAAAGAAAAACCCCAAAAGCCTTTACATTATGGTTTGGCCCAAAGAAATAAACCTGTAGTTTTGATGGCACCCTAATAATTGCTACCCTTTAGTTCCCCTGCAGCCCCTCGTCTCTGCTGTGACTTTGTGCCCATCGGCCCCCCATTTCCCCCATCCAGCTGCTGTCCCAGCACTAATTATCCAGACATGTTTTCAGGGGTCCATGGGCAACGTCAGCCTGATTTAAAATAGTTCCAAAGCACTGAAGTGTGCAATTGCTGGCTGTGGTGTTTTCTTGGCATGTTCTGGCACTCTGCAGCACCGTCCCAGTCAGGAATTTCAAGTCTGCGTCTTGAGTGTGTGTTAATTTCCTGTTAGATTGTTTATTTTGATTGCTGGAACCACCCAATTCTTTCTCCACTGTTTACAGATACTGTAGTTATTTATTTTTGGGTTAGTTATATGTATGTGTTTTGTAGCAGCTCTTTTCTTATTTGCATTCTTTTGCGTTTCAGCTTCCTGTACAGACTGTGTGGCCCTAAGCACAATAGCTTAGAATCTCTTGTACGTTTCTAAAGCAATGTGTGAGCTTCTGTATTGCTTTGTGTAGTATTGAAAACACCATGAACTGTCAGGTGTAGTCTGCACGTACAATGGGTGAACTGAATTCTCCCCCTGCTTGGTTTCATCGTAGTGGAGACGGATCCGACCCAGACGAACACAGTCCACGACCCTCACAGCTCCGCCCCGGCCGTCTACTGCAGCCAGTCCTATTATGGCTGCTGCCCAGATGGACGCACTTCCGCCAGAGGCCCCCAGGGTCTTGGCTGCCCACGGGCCCCAGCTCCTCCTCCCGTCCAGCCATCCTGCATTCAGACCAGGTATCCAGCTCCAACCTGTCATTACACTGTGGTCGAGGTTACGTAATGATGTCTGGGTGACACTTTCATGGCTGTGTGACCTCTCTAACCAGACGTCGTTTGGCATTACACGTGACCACAGTAACTACCACTAAGTGACCAGTAGCCCACAGAAAACAGTTTTCTGTTTTCTGACCAGGCCAATGATTTCTTAGAAATGTCAAAGTAGCACATTTATCTTATTTGTTTGCACAAGCTTTCAGTGCAAAGTGTTTTATCGTTTGTACCTGCTCCCTTCTTGTTCTGTGTGTCAGTTTTGGCTGCTGCCAAAACGGAGTGACGGCTGCTCGGGGTCCCAACAAGGAGGGCTGCGTGGAGTATGTGGCCCCTGCACCCACTGTAAGTAAATATACATGAAATACTTAGTTATTTTTAACACGTATGCTGACTTGGACAAACTGTCAGACATATTTGCTTGTGTGAGGTATCATCTGCCGAGAATGAAACCTTGGAAAACAAACGCCAGAAACATCTGTGGAAAGACGTTTATAATATGTAAATTATTTTGTGGGCGTTGACCATTTTTATGGCACTTACAGGGACTAGCTCTTCAGACGGGGAAACTCGAGCTAGTGCCAGCTAATAAACAATAACAACAACAAAAAACTCGATACACAACAAAAACTATAAGAAAATTAAAGCAAGGTCTTTGATTATTTCATCATCAGTATGTTTTAGTGAGTGAAACGTTTTCTTGATTATTTTTAAAAAACACATTTCTTCTACCATGTCGTCGTGTTTCCTCAGCCTGCTCCTTGGATTCCCACTGAGAATGCGGTACAGTGCCGTACCACCACCTACGGGTGCTGTTATGACCGCACCACAACTGCAGGAGGACCCAACGGGGAGGGCTGCCCGAGCACACCCAACCACAGTAAGAAATTTAGAAGTTGCAAATACATTTTCCTGCCCAAATATCCCCAGTTGATCCAGGGATTGGAATCTTCAACTTAATGGCTCTGATCAATATAAATCCAGTTTTATGTCTTCGGGGCTGTAGTCTTGGAAACTTTCCTGATCAAAGATGTGGAGAGCTAGAGAACTGTTGTCTGTCTAGAGTCTGTCAGGTCATGGGCTTAAAATCATTTTGTAAAAAGCTTGATCAGAAAAACTAACGAACCATTCCTTCATTATAGTTTTCAATGCTTGGATAAAGTAGAGAAAGTTCATTCTTGAACTTAAAAGTAGTATTATGACAAAACAATCCCTCCTCAAAGGTCCCATTACTAGCTTTTTCAGGATCTTTAAATTTTATCACAGTCTCCATCGGAGGACGATGTCAACTGAGGAAACTATTATGGGGATAGATTTATATCTTTGTGATACAGTTGAAAGCGCAGGAAAAGTTAACTTTCACAGCCTGCCGACTGCATGTTGGTAACTTCACTTGTTCTCTTTCTTCGCTGTAGTTGGGCGCTCTATCTGCTCCCTGCCTCGTGCTGCCGGCTCCTGCAGCCACTGGGTGCCACGCTACCACTACGACGTCATCACCTCCAAGTGTGTGCATTTCTGGTACGGAAGTTGCCACGGTAACAGCAACAACTTCATGACACGAGACGAGTGCCAGAGGGTGTGCCAGGTGCCTGCACCGGGGCCGGTCGCTCCAACTGGACAGCCGACTTCTAGAAGAGAATCTACTCCTGGAAGGACCCAGTCTGGAGCAGGCACCGCATCTGGAGGAGGATCTAGGCCAGGTGGATCCACCTCTGGAGGGTCAACAGGTTGGGGGTCACACAACATGGGGAGGATTTTCACAGTCCAGGGAGGCTCGACCAGCGGCACCGGCAGACAGGCCACAAGTGCCGCCACACATGCCCACAGAGGTAGAGTCCATCTGCACGTCCGCCGGCCTTCCTCTGCTGCAACTGCACAGCACACCGGCCCAGCAGCGAGGTAAGACCCTGAAGACCCAGGGAGCACGCTACAAAGCTCACTCCATGCCCCAGCCCCAGCCCCATCTCCAAAGGCCTCATAATGCTGGTAACGGCCTTCCTATCCCTGCTGAAGGAGCCCCAATCCACCCAGTCCTGCTCTGGGTGTGAGTAGTGCCAAAAAGAGTGAGCTGAAGGAGATTGAAGCACGATCCACAGACAGATCATGTGCATCATTCACTTGCCCCCAAAATATGAAGTTGTATTATTGTGTCATATAAACAGCCTGCAGTATCCTGCATGACAAATTTAACATTTATCCAAATCATTTATCATAAAATGCATCAGTTACTAATGAAGCATCTGTAATTGTAAAATGCAAGAGAAGACTATATAAATAATAAATCTTGCCTTCTTTTTCAAGCCTTTAAGATGAAATTGGCTAACTTAAAGAGTAACTTAACACCCCCTGAAAATCTTGTTTCTGCTGACCTCTGGTGGTTTTACTCCTCACCTTGCTGCAGTGATGTAGAGTATGTACTTCAGGGTTTGCCCGTACATCATGGCATCACTGTTGGGTGTGGCAGAGGTGAAACACGCCTGAAGAGAGGGCCTGGTGTTGGGTTCCCCTTTAAAGCCATTGTATTAATCAACCATTGCCCTTTGTGAGTATCTGTACATCAGCATATTTCTTATTTTATGCCACATAGACGCACATTATTCTTGTGACGCTAATATAATCTAAACCCTTGCTTTGAAAAATACACCACAGCTATGCTACTGTTCGTCCAGCTCCACAGACTCTCGCCCTCATGCTTGCCTAAGTAGCAAAACATTTCCCTTAATGTTGTTTAACACAATGCCTGGAGACGTTGAGAACCTCACAGCGACCCTGAACGGACAGCTCTTCTGTTTAATGCTTCTGGGACTTTTCACTCTCTGTCTACAGTTAATGTTGTCGTCACCTTGTGCGTATTTGTGCCTGCTACCTCACTGCGTCAGTCGCCACCAGCTCTGGGCTTTGTGTCGTGTCACCTTGGGATCAAACTAATAAAGGTTCTACTGTGGTGCTTCATCTGTCGTCGTGTGTGTTGTTGTGTCGTCACTAAACCCTGTCTTTCTCTACATTGCTGTGTAGGGTTTAACTTTCTTTGGGGGACAGATCTTACTTTGGGTTTTTTTCTCTGCTGTGGAAAATGATCCTCTGTCTCTGTGTGTCGCGTTTGATTTTTAACATTTGATTTTTAATGCACACAATTTTGCTGTTTTGTGGGTGAAGGTGGGATTGTTTGTCTCGTCACTTTTCATGCTGTGTGTGTGTGTGTGTCAAAGCTGGGTTTCTCCTCTGCCTTTTCCCTCTGAGCCTTCTCTGGTAAACTCCTGAAGCCGGGTTGAGGCCAAACTTTATGCTTGCTTTGGTGACTACTAACCAAAGTACCAACAGTAGAGCATAAGGTGACTCTTTCGTTCTCTTCCTCCGTTCAATCTTCTCCTGTTCCTCCTTTCTTTTTTTCCCCCTTCCTTCTATCCTTGCATGCCTTCCTGTTCCCTCAGTTTGACCCTGGGAGAAGTGACCATCGATAAGACTGACCCCTCTACAGTGGAAGCTTTAGTTGGCCAGACAGTTGTGCTTCCCTGCAGAGTCAGCCCGCCGCCGTCCTCCACTGTCACTGTCGAGTGGAGACGAGATGGCATCCCTCTGTCTACTCGCAGGTCAGTAGAAACACACTCGCTGTGTATTAATATACATTTAATTTTGCTTTCTGTCAACATCTGTGATTATTCTCTACCTCTTTACTTGTATATGTGCTTTAGGCATCATCAGCAGCCCAATGGTTCCCTGCTAGTTGGTCCTCTCGCCACGTTAGACTCTGGTTGGTTCCTGTGCGTGGCTACTCGTGAGCAGGAGAGAGACCACCGCTACATTTACCTGTCTGTCACAGGTAACGCGTCTGTATGAAATATATGTGTTTGTTTAGTAGATTCGCTGAACAAGAATTCCTTAACCAGGGTCTCTAAAGTGAGACCAAAAATACGCAGCATCTACCTACAGTGTTCCATACCAATTTGGTTTCATTTTGATTTTGACGATTTAAAGATTTTTGTACTTTAAAATGATTGCTGTAATTTTTAGCCATGCTAGCAGCAGGGTTGGCCGGCCTGTCGGTTTGTCCGCAACTTTAGTCCAATATCTCAACAATGATGGATCGTCATGAAATGTGTGGTCCCCAGAGGATGAATCCTACTGACTTTGGTGAAAAAACTTTCACCCTGTGTGCAATCGGCTAATTGGAGCCAGATTCAAACTTTAATTTGACCGACTTTAACCCCAATTAGTCTGTCACGTGAAAATCCAGGAGATTGGGGTGAAGCAATGGTGTCATATATGATGTCATAGTTTGTGTCAGAACGTGCTGACGTTGTAAAGTTGGCCGGTCTTTATGCACGATGTGTTAACGTGACATTAGTGAATTATGACGGGAACATTCACCCAATCGTGTGTGTGTGTGTCTCATAGAGGGATCACCTCGGTCAACTCCTACCTCCTTGGCCAGAAATGGTCCTTTCCCTCGGTGAGAACATTCTCTCTTTCTCTCCATACAGTTGAAGATTATAGGCACGAAACGCCTGAAGACATGGGCAAAATCAGTGAACCATAGTATTTTGCAGTCTTTCCCATGTCCGCTCTGAGTATTTTAATGTGTGAAGCTGTAAATGATGAAACCGTCAGTGACATCAGCTCTCTGTTCGTGTGATATTTCTCAGGTTCAGTATCGAGCAGTCGAGCTCATCGTTGCTGGAAATGCGAGCAGGACAAACTGCCATGCTGCCCTGCAGGATTGTGCCTCGCTCAGCACTTCAGTCCGTCAACATTCAGTGGACTAAAGCTGATCAGACCCTCAGCGACTACAGGTAATTATCATACTGCTCTGCTCATTCATGAGCAGTGTACCTGATGGTGAGGGAATTGTCAAAGTCTAGTGAAAAGCAGATGTTACATTTTGCTTAGTGCAAGGAGATGATGTTGTAACCAGAACAATTGAATGTAGATGTAAGAAGCAGGAAGAAGAAGAAGCCTCTTGAGTTGTTCGCCAGACGGACAAAATGTCTCTCCCAAAGAGCCTGAAGAGGAACGTTAAAGCTTTAATGGATAATGGACTGATCAGTATGCAGCCATCATGCCAGCTTTCAGTATAGCTACACCTGTATGCGTCACTTGCAGTGAAAGGATTGTTGTTAAATAATACAATCTTAGGCGCCACCATTGTACAAGGCATGCAACTGACCAGTCAGAGGCCCATCGCAGAAAAGTGAATTTTATTACTCCTCACATTTTCTCAATTCATTTATACGAGCCCTGCTGTAAAGGGTGACCTTCACGTTCTGGTCTGCAAGGTGAACAGGCGTCTTGACTTACTGCTGTGTTGCAGGTTTACCAAACACTCAGACGGCACGCTGATCGTCGGCCCTCTGAAGTCCGAGGACTCTGGTGTCTACACGTGTACAGCCTCCTCTCAGCAGCAGCTGGAGCAGAGGCAGCTGCAGCTCAGAGTCCAAGGTGAGTTTTACTCTGTGATTTCACTTAATCACCAGCAGAGGTCAGCATATCTGAACGTCATTAAGCTAGACGGTGTTTGAGGTTCAATTCCTCTGGGGAATATCCAGAATAAAGCGTATGAGGGCATATGGATTTTTAGGTTTAGTTTAAATCACCGTCATTTTCTGGTTTTGTTCTCCAGCTGACCTGCGGATCACGAAAGCTCCCAACAACATCCAGGTGTCTGAAGGCAGCACAGCTCTGCTGCCCTGTGTGGTGTCAGGAGACAACGCCAATATAGGCTGGTCCAGGTAACAATTTGTGTTATCAAGGTCAGGTGTTTGTCCTGTTAGACCTGATGCTGAATGGATGCTTAATTTTGGAGCCCGTTTGGTTTCAAAGTAAGATATGTAACAACTGTAAAAGTGACACAAATACAATAACGATACGTTTTAAAGGGCGGCAGTTAACTGTAAAGGGTTTTTATTGGAAATGATCCAAAATGTAAAAAAAAAGAAGTGAATGTCACCTTTTTAAATAACGTTTCATTTGTTTTCAAATCGTAACTAATAAACCCAGTTATCATTAACAAAAGAGATGAGAAGCTCAAGCTTGCAAAAAGTTAAATTGTCTACTGTGGAGTTCCTCAAAAAGAAAATCTAAATTACTTCATAAGAAAACAGATAAAAACAAACACTATATTCATATTTCTACGTACAAAAATATGACTTTTATAGAATGGAAATAGTCTTTTTCTTCAGTTCAGGTTGATGTGAGCTGATTTTCCTAAATAGCAGCCACATCTGTCAACTAACGGGAGTCAAAGAAGGTTCACAGAGTTCACGGGCCTCAACTGGCTTTTACTTTATCCTCTTTCACTTCAGAAATGGTGTACCAGTGCGTCCAGATGGTCGCAACGTCCTGATGTCTTCTGACGGCAGCCTGATCCTGAATGGCATAAAGCCTTCAGATGAGGGCACTTACACCTGCAACGCCTACACTGGCACCTACTCTGTGAGTGCCACGGCTGAAGTTAGAGTCACCAAGGACACGACGCAAGGTGAGAATAATGATCTCACGCAGACGCGCTTTCCTTTACGACACATAAACGCTAAACAATTGTCTTCAGCTTTCATATCTAGATAAGAATTAGTTTTAGCTTTTCTTTTTTAGCTTGAACAGATTTTTTCGAGGTAAAAAAAACCAACTCTAAACGGGGCCGTCTTTCAACTCTGCTGTTGCAGGTGTTGATGTGCCGCCAGAATGCGTGGACCAGCCTGAGCTTGCCAACTGCGAGCTGATAGTTTACGCCCGCCTCTGCTCCAACTCGTACTACTCCAGTTTCTGCTGTGCCAGCTGTGTCAGACATTCGCAGAAGAACGACAGGTTTGGTCGGCTAGGGTAAAGGGTTAAATAAAAAAAAACCCTCACAACTGATAAGGGGAGGGCAGTTTTGGAGGACTGCATTTTCAACACTGAGCCTCTGTAATTGCCAAAAGGACTCGGTGCACTCGCATCTGACCAGGTTGTGCAGAATTACAATTCAAGAATGCAATGAAAAAGGGACTGATTACTGTAGATGTAGTCAAACCTGTGAGCCAGAAGTTCAAGGAGCCTGTTTGTACACTGGTGCATTAAACACTGAATATGGAAACATTAAATAGGGGCCTTAAAATGAAATGTGCCATGTAAGCCTGTACAATCTGCTGAATGTGATGAAGCAAAGGTCAAACTTTTTACTTTTTACTTACTCACTGGACCTTACTGCACATGTTCTCTGTTTTCTAGAGGATTGTGATGATTTTAAATGTTATTATTTCAGGTCATTGAAAGGATTTAAAATGTAAATCTGGAAAAAACCTGCACCTGTGAAATTATTCCATTTATACCACTGCTATTTTTGTAATCATTATTTTGGCATTGCAGTGATAAAAAGAGCTGTATTTTCTCTGCGTGTTTATTTTTATGTAATTATTTGGTAATAAAAATAATATTTTGATAAAAGCTCCTGGTATTTTGAATTACTGGAGGGCAATCCAACACACGTGGAGTTTGCAGTTTGCGCCACAAGGGGTCGCTCAACATGTCAAATGAATAGAGTAGACAGGTGGTTTGTTGCTCATAATTACATGAGCAACTT
>JAVQJF010013307.1:0-11472 GCA_036023855.1 Gadopsis marmoratus | reverse complement strand
TCGCTCGTAGTTTTGCTACAGTTGCTGCAGTGAATGTGGTGCAAAACACATTCGCACACCCGTAAAAAAAATCTGAAGTCATGAACAAAATCTGCAACCCGCAAGTCAGTATTTGAACACCTGTAGAATATTTTCTCACAAATATATATTTTTTTTCTTGGTTATATTTCTATCACAAACACAAGTTAGTAACTACAAGTTGTCATTTGCAGGGAGCCTGCAGCACTGTCAACAAGATGATAAATTTTGGAGGGACAAAGTTAGCATAGGAGTCCTCTGTGAAATTGAGATATAGCACTGAAGTAAATGTTGATGGAATCACTTCCTTAAATGTAGCTACAGCACTTTCAGATAGACATCTAGTGTAGGAATGTTTGCACAATGGCATGTAGTCCAGTAATAGGAATTCAAAAGTTATTAAATAATGGTCAGATAAAAAAGGATTCTGTGGAAAGACTATTAGATGTTCAATATCAACAACGTAGGCAAGAACAAGGTCGAGGGTGTGGTTAAAGCAGTGAGTGGCTTCGTGTACATTCTGACAAAAGCCAATCGAATCTAACAGTGAGACAAACGCGGCACTAAGGCTGTCATTATCAACGTCCACATGAATATTAAAATCACCTACAATAATTACTTTATCTGTTTCAAGGACCAAACCCGATAAGAACTCTGAGAATTCAGATAAAAATTCAGAATACAGTCCAGGAGCGCTGTAACAAATAGAACTGGCCATAATATTTTCCAAATTGGGTGTGAAAGACTTAAGAACAAGGCTTTGGAATGAGTTATAATGTAGTTTAGGTTTAGGGTTTATTCTTAGGCTTGAGTCAAAGATGGCTGCAACTCCACCTACTCGGCCTGTGCTTCGAGGAATGTGAGTGTTGATGTGACGGAGGGGGGGGATTCATTTAGGCTAACATGTTCATCATGACACAGCCAGGTTTCAGTAAAACAGAATAAATCAATATGATAGTCAGATATTAAATCATTAACTAGTACAGCTTTAGATGACAGAGATCTTATGTTTAAGAGTCCACATTTAATTCTCCTATTTTCTTGTACTGGTGCAGTGGTGGTCTTGATTTAGGTATTTTTTTAATGTATTTTTATACTGTTTTTATGTATAGCTCGTCCTCTGTTTACTATTGTTTTAATTAATGTAAGTGGTCGTGGGGACAGACACCTTCTCTGTGGAGTTTAGGTGGGTAACTGTGGAAGCACAGAGAAGCATGTAGGACTGCAGCTCTGCCTCCTGGTCTCAACTCTGAGGTGCTGTTATGTATATTATGTATTTTAAATGTTATATATTGTTACCTTTGAACTGAACCTGCAGATGTCTCTCCTGCTTCTGGTATCGATGTTCATGTCTCATCTCGAAATCAAACAAGCATGTTTTCCAACATGCCAAACTATTCCTTTAACATCAGCATGCTGAGCATTTCAGCATTGTAACTGTACGAATGTTAGCGTGCTGCCGTTAGCATTTAGCTCAAGTAGAGCCTCTCTGTACTCTTCTGAGATAAGAACATGTCTGGTTTGGTCTGGCAATGAAGGTGTTTATGTATTTGAAGTCATTATTATTATTATCATTATCAGTATACTGTATGACACAGTACAGTATGCTGAATATTGCCTATGTGACAGTGTCAGTCACCACCGTGCTCTTTATCGCAGCAAAGTCATTGCTCCGTTGAGTCACTGACACCTCTGTAATGTAGCATCAGCAGACACACAGTCGCTGTGTCAACACTGTTCCGTCTGTGTCATCTTTCTGTGCCCCCGGGTGCTCTTTGAATGTGTCTGTGCATAGCCGCATATAAGCAAAGTAGAAGGACAAATAATAATAGAAAATGATAGCAATGATTTGAAAGGCCAGCAAAGAGCAGATTATGAAGGCTTGGGTTGAAATGTCAAAGGTGCCTTGTTTTTACATTGGACTGGAAACTATGCTGACTCCCTACTTCATTAGGCCTGCATTCAACATTATCACCTATTTGACATTTTACCAGAGATCTTTAAATGTCAGTGCTTTTATGGTGGTCTTCAAGAAATACCATTTGTGTGAGAGTGGTGCATATGTGCTAAACAGTTTGTTTTTATATAGAATTTGAAATAATGATGTGGAATGACTAGTATGTTAGGATTGCTGCTAAGAATTATTTATTTATTTTCTTTTTTCTCTTGGTACCAACAGGGAACAGATACTGACATGTAAGCAAACATTTAAAAAAAAGCTGTGACACATAAGGCAATGAGCTTTTAGGATACCATTGTGTTCATAAAACACAGTGCATAAGGCATTAGCAAATGGAATGAATCACATGTGCAGTAAGCATGGGAAATAATAATAATAATGATCTATCCACTAATTACCAAAGCTATTAAATGAGTCGCCACCACTAATTAGTTGTTTCCTGCGGGTGGTGTTTTAGTGACAGGTTCAAAACTAATGACAGCATGTCATAGAGAGACATCACATATACCAACACTCTGACTAATTATGTAATTAAGAAAACACCAGAGATGGACATGAGCAAACTGGCAGCTTGAATCCGTAATTGTTACGTGCCAAGTTCATCTGCCTCTACATCAGACATATCCTCATAACCTCTACTTATCCTGGGGTAGGTTTTGCTGAGCTCGCATGCTGTCCTCCAGCTCTGATTCAAATTCACGCATGCAGCCACGCTTCACTGCACTACATACACTCCACACCATAGAGCCACCCAGCTTTCCTCATGTTGGTCACGGAGCGCCACTCCATTTCCCCACTGGCTTGTCTCTCCTACCTGAGGCTACTGGTGTCCCCAAATGTCATTTTTAATAACATCAGTCTTAACTTTTCTTCATCCAGCTTTCCTTCTTCATGCGGCTGATGCAGATCAGGACTAGTATTAAATATTTCTCGTGAATAAAATTCAATTTGTTTGATTGTGATTTCAATATCCAATTTCCTTCAGACGCCCAACAATTCTGAGTAGTTTGCTTTCTTAACAAAGACTCTCCTCAAGGAACATCTCCGCATATTTTGTTTTCTTCTCTATTTCTCCCAATTATTTACCGGCCCAAACAAAACTCTCGGCTACACTGTCACTGCATTGGATCAAATCCCCTAGGTTTAATTAGTGATGATCAGATTCATGATTATACATATCTTCCCTCCACAAGGGCATATAATTGGGGGACTTTGACGCTGGGGAATCTTTTATTGGAGAAATCCATGGTCTAACCCTCATTAAGGAACTAAGAGCTCAGCAGAGCTAGCATGTTGAAGTCTGAGAGTGAGAAGATGCAACAGAGAGTCAAACACCTAATCTCCCACTCAGGAAGCAGGCTTTAATTAGCTAATGAATCTGGGAGGTCCCTCTGCCAACCTCTGACCTTATGCTGAGACATAATAAGCCTGTTCACAGTGCGAGACATGTCAAATGCGGTTGAAATCAATACCCTGTACACCAAAACCAATTTTAATGAGATAAACACTGTGCTGTCCCTTTTACTGTTAGGAACCATTGAAGTCCACATTCATGAATCATTCCTGGAGGTTGTAATGTATTCAAAGGTTGTAATTTATTGATTAAGTGTCATTTTCAACAAAAGCCTCTGCTTCATGATTGATATTGCTCGTCATGTTGATGGTACACAAAGGATCAAACAACATTTTTTTATTTAGTACAGTATAACCAGCCCTCAGTGAGAAAACATCTAAACCATGAATATGTTATTCTTTTTCTTGTTGCTACAGGGCAAATTAAAGTAGCTTTGGTGACAGTCAATGCCTATATGTCATTAGTATAAAAGTTCACCCTGTAAATTAGATTGTGGTATGTGTTTAGCAGCATTTAAAGCAGCCTCATTTATTCATTAAAAATACAGTGACTTTAAACAACAAGGAACAAAGACATTTTGTCTAATTCATTTATTTGCTTCTGGTGGTTAATATAAAGCTAACACCAGTTGCTGGTTAACTTATCTTAGCATAAAGACAGCTTGTCTGGCTGTCTGTAATGGTAACAAAATCTGCATCACCTCTAAAGCTAATTAACATGTATATATATATATATTTATATATATATAATTTGTTTAATTATAGAAAAACTGAATTAATTACTAATTTAATTACTATCCACCACCCGGCCCCCACACCCCGCTGAAAGTATGAGCGTCATCCAAAACCCATTTCTACACATTAGTTAATACATCAATGACTGCTACCTTTGACTGCATTGAGGCAGTGCTGTTATTAGTCCCGTCTCTCCCTGTGGTATCCCCAAAATGATATCTCCCATGACTCCATTCTGATCAGAGCTGAGCTGTTCTGACCCAACATGGCAGGTCCAGGTCTCAGTGGCAGCCTTTGCCATCCTGGCGGGGCTCCTTGAGTCTGTTCAGGCAGCTGTGAGAGGATGCATCTTGTCCAGCATTGCAAATGTGCCCTGGGTGAGCCAAACTATAAATTAGTCAGAATAAGTTAAGGGCAGACTGCTCTAGGCCCCCACGGTTATCAGCAGAGGGGAACCTGTCTGAAGGTTGGAGCCCTTAAATCTTTTATCATTGCTGAGGCAGTCTGATCCAGGCATGGACTGCAGCCATCAAACAGAGCCAGTGCTCACGGCTAATCGGTTATTCAAGTTTTCCTGAAAATTAAACAGCCATCCTCATCTAAATCAAGCAAGAGAAACAGCACTTTCCGCAACACTCTCCGGCTAATTTGTTCAGCATTTGCAGTGATTGGGTTAACTGGTGTTGTGCACTGGATAGATTGAAAATTCCAGGTAGCATGATTTAAGGTAAGCTTAGGAATATGACATGATCATAAACAACATAGCTTTCTTTCCTCTCGCGGCCAACCACAGAATTCATACAGTAGCTTCCTTCCCTGCATTGCTATTATTAGCTTGACTCAATACAGGCAGTTTTTTTATGAGGAGAGGATCACATTTTGAAGAGACTCGCTCCATGGCAGGTGTGAATTGGATTTTGATGTGACAAGTAACACAAAACTAGCGAGAGGGCGACCTTTCGTTGAACCCAAACTTTAAATATGAATGGTAGCACAGCAAGCACAAGCAGGGCAGACCTAAAAGATCTCCCCATTTGTGTAATTTAAACAGCGGAAAGTCGCATGGAGCTCCTTGATAGTTTTTTATGCCTGCTTTAATTCCAATAACTTTATTCACTTTGTTCACATTTTGAAAAGTGACGTACTTGCCAACTCTGCTTAAGATTTCAACTTAACGTTGTACAGTATGTCATCAATTCCCCCTCTACCGACGAATGAGTTTAATTCGTTTGTGAGAAAAACAGTCATAATGATTCAAAGTGCCTCAGTGCACCCAGGTCTTTAAAACACAACATTGTACTCGACTACACAGAGGAGGCAGCCTCTAATTGTTTATGCGTCCATTCATATTTTACAGTTTCAATGTCTGAGTGTAAAAAGAAACTTATAAATTGAGCCTATAAATAAAATTGAGTTGTTAAATATTCTGTATGTACAAATTGTAGGGATTCATGCATGCATTCAAACAAACACACGCACATACATACATCCTTACAGAAAATAGAAAGTATGAAGGAAAATCTTTAAACAACCAGGATTTTGGTTAATATTCAAATGTCAAAAACGTTGCTCATTTACTGTTCAGTCATGTTTTGATTACATATGCAGTATGTGTGTATATGAGAAGGCATGTATAGTGTGCTACTAATATATAGTGTCTTACATTGGTTCTACCATCCATGAGGCATTTAAGTGTGTAACATTGTACATGACCAGTTTACATCAGCATTTACCAGTGTCACCAAGCCAAATGCCTGTATGTTTATCAAACCTTGTGACTCTGTGTCTTGAAAGCCAAAACCAGGAGTGTGTGAGAAGCAAAATGTCAGAGAACGATCTGAGCATGGCTTACTGTACTTCAAAGGCAATTAAGCCTGTTTGAATCAATGTCCACAGATTCAAAATTCACTTTTAATTACACCTCTATGTGAAGCTGGGTTTTGGGGCTGTGACAGTAACATCAATAATGATCTATTGCAGCGACTTTTGTCTTCTCAGGTTTTTCCCAGATATCCCCAAAAACTGTTCTGAGTTTTACCAAGTTGGCAAATGAATTCATAAACGAAGTGCCAGGACACACTATCTCCAGAGAGCCTTGCTTCCCTGCCGACTGGAGAGTACATCAGAATGATGCCACGGCAAAGCAAGCAGAGGAAGAGATGATGTTATTATTGGTCCTCTGGAAATAGGAGATGGCCGGGGCCAAGAGAGCTCAGAAGTCAGAGGCAGACTCGATTACAAACTTGGAAACTTGCCCCCGCTTCGTCTTTCAAAACTCAGCTTTACAAATCTGATGGAGGGCAGAGGGAGGAGAAAGGAGAGCCTGCTAGTGCTGACCTGATGGCTCTGATACACTTGTCACTGTGAGGAACTGAGTAATAAATGATAAAAGTTTTGCCTAATAAAGTAGTTTTATAGCCCAAACAGCAGTAATACAAACATAACAGAGCACATTATTTTATTAGATGATAATTTAATTTAACATATAAGCTTGTTTCTCTGGAGACTGATATTCAACTGAAAGTTGTTCAGGACTAAACGTGGAGAGGCAGTAATTTAAACAGTTTCAATCAGACAAATTTACAGAACGGTATTTGGGATCAGTTTGACAAAGTTGAGCATGATTGTTCTTTCTTTAGATTGGAACTCTTAACTCTTACTAGCTTTGTCCCCGATGCTTTCACTCACATCTTGCAGCCTTCGTCAGCAGATTGAGTTTGTGCAGATGTCAGTAAAGTTCAGAATCACATGAAGTTCTATACTTGACAACTGAGCTGTTTCCATGACAACAGAGAAACTTACATTTGCAAAAGAAGACCATGATATGTTGTTGAAAGATCTAAAAAGAAAAACCTAGTAAGTGGATTCTGTGACATCACAAAGGGCAATTTAGTTAAACCAAGCCTTTCATAATTCCAAAAATAATAGTGCAAAAAACATGGGACACGCTACAAGAATCATCTTTACCGTATATGATATGAAATAAATATGTCTGATGGTCCCACAAAAAAGGAACTTATAAAAGGAAAGTTTAATGAGGCACTCTGTGTCCTCATAGCCTCGATACACCGTACAATGTGTTTTTCTCATTTTAAAGCTGATGCGACTTAATGTTAATATTTTAAAGTTGGAGTTGATTATGAGTTAATGCATGTAAAAAGCTTCCATCCAGTTATTTTCAAAAACACATCCTTCCCGAAAGTAATCTCTGTTACAGGAGGGCTATGAGTTAAGATTATTTAGAAGTCTGAGAAAATAAACCATATAAGCCCTTTACAGTAACAAAATGGGAATTTCACCTAAGCTGCTTTACAGTAATAAAATCATAATAATAAAATCACTGATCATAAAAAGAGACAGTCTGCTGTGTTTTGTACAACATGAGGTCCTAAAACAAGTGAGAACATACTGTTGTCCAGCTCTCCCATCCTTTTTATCTCACTTAGTACCTATTTGACACACTCAAACCCACTAGAGAGATGTATTGTCACCCCCCCCTCCATGCTCAACCTCACCTTTTGAGTGTAATGGTGTTAGTTCAACAATCAGTACAACAATTTCCATTGCATTGTTGCTGTGATTCTTTATTAATCAGCGGCAGGTGTTCCCTTCACAGCTGGTTAACTCGTGCTGATGTGAAAGGCTGTCAAGCTTCATTGTCTGCCATTGGCTGCTGCCGTCTGTGGTGCGTATTCTTGCCACATCACACAGTTCAGGTGCCACAGACACAAACAGGCCACCTGGGTACTTTCGTGATGCAGAGGCCTCGCCACCAGTTCCTCTTTACATAGTTATCTGTCGATGTTGCCTTTTTGTTACTATTTTACCGCCTGCTGAGCAGAGATGGAGGAAAGGTCTACATTAGTATGACAAAACAGATTAGAGTGAAATTGATTAGCTACTCTAGAAACAATGAGAAATGTAAGCTGCAGTATTGTTTTATGTGTATCTGTGTACATCTATCATCCACATCAAGTGAACCTGGTGTTGGAGGAAAAGTCAGGGGATCACCAAAGTCAGTAGGATTCATCCTCTGGGTATCAAATGTAATGGTAGTCTATCGGATAGTTGCTGTGATATTTGGAACAAAGGGGCCCAGCTCAGATGTGTAAACAACTTTGTGCCAAAGAAAAAATCAAGACTTTTAATGAATGCACTCGTATAAAAAAACCAAGCATTTTTAGCTCTTTGTATTCTGTACATAACAGCAATATGACTTCCAGCTCCTTTCAGTTGGCAGCGTCTGCCATGCTGTTTTGTTTTCTTTAAAAAATTGTTAAGCACTGAGACGCTGCAGTGGCCTTTTGGAGGGTCTAAGATTTTGTCATGTTGTTTCACTATACTGTGTTTCCTTCTGTTGTTTAGCGCCATCGCAATGCGTAGAAGAAAGAAGATGTACAGAAATCAGAGCTGTCACTGCGAGTTTGCATGCATGACAGTACCTGGCAGCAATTGTAAAGCCTTCCCTTTCTATCGCTGCTGTTTAGTTGGGGGGGGGTTGTCACTACAGCACTTGTTTGTCGCCGTCATACAAAGCAAATACTGCAGAAGACCGTTTCTCCTATTCATCTTTTATTCCTTTTTCGACATAACTGATGTCAGCCATCAGAGACATGATCCTTCAGTTGGAGGAATTGGACAATGAACAATGAGTCGGAGCAATCTGAAAATAGATTGTTCTGAAATGTTGTGCACATCAAACACAAACACTCCCTACTGCATTACTGGGTCACAGGCATTTTGCCTTTTTATACACCAGTGTGCCTCAGTAAAATGATACCAGGATACTGTTCATTCCCCAAAACCTACACATTGACATGATTCTCTATTACAAAGCCCCTAACAATACAGTCTTCAGCCATCCAGTTTTGGAGCTGATGCAGCATGCAGACATCACTGGCTGTGTGAAGGATAAATCCACCATAGGATCAGCGTTCCATCAGATGTATTTAAATAAGACATGATGCCAGTTTATTTTTGCAACATCCCCCACCCCAGACTGTTGGCAAGCAATGGAGTTGTGACTAACCCTCATCCAGTTTCCACATTATGCGTAATAAAAAAAAAGGGAAAAAAAAAGAAAATACTGAGTGTGTCTGTGCAGTCGGAGTCAATGAGGTAAAATTACTTATCAATATATACACTGTTAACCATTTCACACATGAGCAAGCGCGAGCAGCGGTGTATCACCTGGGGAGGGAATCCTCTTGCGAATCTCAATGATGTGCATCCGAATTAGAGATCAGTACTTCAGACTGACACACTTTTCCTCAGCTGCAGTTACAGCCCAGGCGCTTTGATGTTGAATAATGAATATACATCCCGCTGCCACACTGCTCATGAAGGTGTGAGTGAAAACACAAAGAGAGAAGCAGCTCACAACCTGTCATCACTGAATCATATTCACTGACATGTCCTCCTTTTACAGGTCTGGACTCAGTGAGGCCTGCCTGCGCGGGTAGACACGGAAAAGGAAGAGCAAATGGTCATCATGGAGGATGTCACCACTACACAGCTCGTCCAGCATGCAGTGTGGTCGTCCCAGCTGCGCATCACCAGTGGTGCCATGATCCAGTTATAACTGTGGGTGAGCATCCAAAGCCTTTTTTTTTTCATTCTCATGCTTGTACTGACAGTATGCAAGCAATGTTATTAATCCACTGATTTTACACATCAAGGTCAGTTGACAAGGTGTACTGCTCAAGTTTTCTAATGTTTTCTGTGGCTCTGGAGGAGCTTTGTCAGGTCTGAACAAATAAGCCTGATGATGTCATGGTGATGTCATCAGGGTTATCTGGGTTTTGGATTTGCAAACTACAAATTCTGTGTTACAAACTTGAGGTGTGGAGTTTGAGAGATGTTGGTAATTACCAGGCAGGGATGACCTGACAAAAGATGCTATTGAGTTGCTGGCCGTCCTATTTTTCCCCTTTTATATTCACTGATCAAATCCTATTCTTTGACCTCTTCGGACTTGGTCCTCCTTTGATCACGTAGTTACTCCTTTGGTGTGGAGTGTAAACTCCCTCTATCACCGGTCCCCTTCTCATGGGTATGTTGGAGACCGTCCCTACCCTCGGTCCGCCACACACCATACAGTTAACAGAGACAGATACTTCACAATACTGAGGGCATATTCACAAGGTCAAGAAATCCATTTCGCATAACATGTTAAGCAATAGCAATTTTGTCTGATGGGTTGATGTTCAGGGTGGGGGGGCAGTTGTGCTCCCTGAATGCTTTCCAGATTGCATGGTGAATTACTGAAATTAAGTGTTTTTTTTCACCTGTGGAAATTATTGTATTGCCTCCTGATAGAGTAGAAATGTTTGTTTTTTTATTCACATATTTATAGGCTGTAAAATGATTTTTTGCATTTCCAGTATTTATAGGCATGTGTAAAATATCTGCATTTCAGGTCATAATGAAAAGGTCTGAAAGGCTCATTTGTCTCCAACTGAAGCATTTACATGGTCATATTTTTTTTAAAAGGCGCACGATTACTTTTTTCATGTGGTGCTGGGACATTGTGTATCTGTCTGTTTATGGAGCGATATTACTATCTTGATGCTCTTTCAGTTTTAGAGCATACTTTATTGAGTTCATGTTCATGATTTTGTAATACACAACACCCTGCTCTCGCACACAAATAGCACCTGCTTGCACTTGGATTTGTTCTGCTTCTGTCCAAAATGGATGCTTGGGGTTGCACAAGGGAGCTGAATTGGACCATTATTATTCTCTCTATACATGCTGCCACTTGGTGACATCATCAGAGAGCACACTGTATGTTTCCATAGTTACGCGGATGACACGCAACTGTACATCTCAGCTGAATCAAATGATACTGCAGCTGTAAATTCCATTACTACCTGTCTTTTGGCAAATAACTGGATTAGCAATAATTTCCTCAAATTAAATGAAGACAAAACAGAAGTCCTACTTGTCGGCCCTAAAGCAAAAAGAGATATTCTGTCTGATAATCTGGGGAAATTAACTCCCTGGATTAAATCAGAGGTTACAAGTCTCTGTGTTATTTTAGATTCAGATCTAAGCTTCACGTCCCACATTAACAAGGTGATAAAAACATCATTCTTCCACCTTAGAAACATAGCTAAAGTACGACCATTTCTAAATCAGTCAGACGCAGAAAAACTGATTCATGCTTTTATTTCAAGCCGACTCGATTACTGTAATGCACTTTTGCACAAAGCTTTGGAACACACTGCCAACAGATATCAGGGAAGCCAGCTCGCTACACATCTTCAAGAGCAAGCTTAAAACAATTTTTTTCACTTTAGCCTTCAATTAGCTATCTGCAATAACCTTTTTAGTTGATTTTAAACATTATTTTAAATTTTATAATTTTATTTTAAGAGACGCAAGGAAGAAGTGAAGGTTATAAG
>JAVQJF010013302.1:0-22961 GCA_036023855.1 Gadopsis marmoratus | reverse complement strand
TGTGTGTGCGATGGAGAGGGGTGAGGAGGTGAGTGTGTGTGTGTGTGTGTGTGTGTGTGTGTGTGTGGGGATGGGGGGGTTGGGTGGTAGTCCCGCTGTTTGGCCATACGCTCCTGCCTTCTCTTGCCTTTTCAGCCTGGCTGACCAGAGAGCTCATTTGCATTAGCGGTGTGTGCGTGTGTGTGGGGTGACGGAGGGGAGGGGGATGGATTTTGCTAGAGGCCTGTCTGCTCTTCCAGGCAGTATACTGGTGTGTGTGTGTGTGTGTGTGTGTGTGTGTGTCAGCATGGAGAGGGGGAAATTGTGCGCTGGCAGAGAAGACGTGTCACATCCATGTAGCCCCCGCTAATCAGGGCCGGCTTGAGCTGCGGCCAACTAGCCGAGGCCCCCGCTTCTTTCCTTCCACACCATGTGAAGAAATGCAGATAGCGGCGCACGCTACAGCGAGAGAGGCATGCTGGGAAAATGCTACATAAGTGCAGGGGTGAGAGCTGCTGGTGGGTTAGCTCGGAGTTCAGCATATGGGGTGGCATCACGCGTGTGTATCTGCGTGCGGCGTGAGGCCACAAGCACGCGCTCCGACAATCCACCAGCAACCTCTTTTTCATTGCAAATCCTCACTCATTTGGTGAAGTGCTAGTGACCCCTATGGGCAAGATGCTGTGAATTTTGGCTGTTCATGATGTGCATGGCTGAATTTGCACTAACCCCAAGGGGGGAGAAAAAAGGAAAGGAAAAAAAATACCTTCCACATGCCATGTAAAACCTTTCTGACTAGCGAGAAAATGTTCCCCAAACTAGAGCACAAATGTAAAAATCTGCTCCTCGCTTCTTAAAGTCCTCCGCCCCGGTTTTTCTGGAGAGTTTTAGGGCAGCAGCGCCAAAACAATGATAGCCATGCAGCAATATTTTAAAAGAGAAATCTTAAGTGGCTGCCTAGGCACAAATTAGTTGCCTTTTTTGCTTTCGATTCCTCCAGTTTTGAACGCTGAAGTGGTGACCAGCCAATGTATATCCAAAAAAAAAGTACATCAACCACTCCATGTGTCCTCCAAAAACTCGAAGTAAACTCCAATGCTATTTAGCACTGAGCAGACAACGCTGGAGGACACATTATCCGGGCACCACGAGCAACCAGAAACAGACTTGAGCGACCACAACCTTGCCTGTGAGACTGAGGGATACAGACAAACCTGGCAACCTAGAGAAAGCAAACAAGACTGTTGGTTCTGCCAACAACAGGTAGAGGCAGAGCTACACTTCCTGTTTCACTGCACTACTAGGAATCAAGTTCTTTACTAAATAAGCATTAGTTACATTTTCACCCTTGCACAACCTTCTTTGGAGATACTGTGCTTGGTCACGGCAATAAAGGTCATTTAAATCCAAATTTGAAAGGTGGAGTGTGGGGGGGGGGGGCAGTATCAGCAGCAACCCCCCCGTTTCACCTCCCTCAGGTCTTCAGAAGCAGAGGACTTTGCCTGAGCCGAAACCTGCCGCTCTCACTCTATCATCCTCTACAAACAAAAAAGCGGCTCGAGTGAGAGACACAGGCACTGAAAGAGAGAGAGAGAGAGTGAGAGGGGAGGGATAAGCAAAGGAGGGAGGGACAGAGTAAAACCATAGGGAGAGATTTAGCCGGGCGGGTTCAGACTTCCGAAGCGACCCCTGTGTTTTCCTTCTTAACCCTTCTCCATCAGCTGCCCTTGTCGCAGAGCGGCGAGCAGATGTGGCACACATGCAACCCCCCACCCCAAACCTCTTAAAGCATCTGATCGGCATCTTAACCTTTCAAAAACATAACATTTTTCAAAGGCAGAAAAAAAATAACATTACACAAAGGGATGATAAATAGCAGGATGAGGCCTGTAATAAGCTGAAGGGGCTACGTGGATAATAACCCCTGAGTAGGAGATGTGGAGACCCGGGCCTGTATGTTTCTCCTTTGCCCGCCTGAGATCTCTAATCCTGGGCTTTGAGAGGGGGATGCAAGGGGATGGGGCTAAGGTTGAAGTTAGTGTAAGATGCATTAGTGTCTTCTACACATGTGCGCCCTAATCCCTGCTCTCCATCTTTTTCTGAGCAGCTTTTGTATTTCATTTTCTCCCCTCTCCTCTCCCTCCATCCTCTTTTCTATTCCCCACTCCCTCTTTCCTCTCCTCTCCTCCCTTGACCAGTTAAATCCCGACGGGGCCGGCGGAGTGACAGGCCCCATTCAGCGGTGTGCTGGGGGTGACAGCTGGTTGAGAGGCCTGTGTGAAAGAGCGTTGCCCCCATGATGCCTCCGCCACGCCTCCTCTTGCCGCACACACACACACACACACACACACACACACACACACACACACACAGCTAAGGCAAGGCCGAAGGGCTGGGCAGCAGCTGAGCCGTCTCTGCCTCGTCATCATCCTTGTATCCTTTCACACCTCAAAGTCTCTCCGGACAGCCCAGGAGCGGCCGTGGTGCAAGAGAAAACAGGTTGTTGCCATTTTGAAGTGTCAATCTGTGACATGTTTTTTTTGGTTGTGGTGACATCTTTGGCGTTACATCGCTGCAGTGTTTCTACACAGACATCACCTGTCAATCAAACCACGTGGGAAGTTGTCAGGGGTCTGTTCGGCTATGGCTGCTCACGTTAAAGTGAGACTATGGGGCTTTAAGAGCAGAAACCTTCTCCCAAATCTTAAGCAGTAAAGCACGCCCTTCCTCTATTCAATCAGTCAGGGGTTTTGCTTATATAACCTTACTTGGTCTGGTGTGAGCAGCAGCTTTTGATGGCTAAACTTAGCAACATTTTTATGAAGTGCTATCTACTTGTGATCCTTCTTCAAACCTTATTCATGACAACAAGATTCGTAAGTAAGCTGTTCCAACCAAAGAGTGAATGTTTTCACCCAGAAACGGTTTTGTGTTTCACATAAAAACCAAAATCTGACAAAGAAAAAGAAACATCATTTAGTGTAACAAATAATCTTTCTGCATTATTCCTATGATCGTCTTGTTATAGATGTATCTTTCTGGGGTCCCGACCCCCAGGTTGGAAACCACTGTCATAACTAACAGATAATAAGATCCAACTTAATTATATAACTTCATATTATTTATTCAATAACTTTGAATCTGATTTTGCTAAAAAACCAAAAACATTAGATTTAGGTTTATGACTTTCATCACTTCCTCACTTTCTATAACTTGAGGATTCTCTAATGTTGTGCTTGTGACGAAAGGGTCTCATTTAAAATAACTACAGTGATGTTTGTGCTGCAGGAAACAAGTGAAATATGCGCGAAAATCAGCTTTAAAGTCTCCTTTAAAAGAATCCGGGTGTTGTCACTGAAAAATCTAAACAACGAGCCTCATTTAGGTACCGGACCTGCTGTATTTCTTATTTTTATTAAACCAAAACTGCATTTAGGAGCAGAAATAGAGGCTTTCAGCAGCTGAGTGGACAGGGTGACTCACTTTTGGTAACACTGGAGCACCAAAACACATTTATTTGTGTGAAAATGTCAAGGATTGCGACTTCAACCGTCATTTGCAGTAACCTGGAACAATTTGAACTTGCTTGGTGGACTTCAACGAGGCTCCACAGTATCCAGCTACTTGATCCAACTGGCCTCCCCACAGTACAGTAGTTGGTCTGCTCTCAGCATGGCTCTCTAGTCAGTTCAGTTCATTAACAAGAGGGGGGGCTTGTGTTGCTCTGAGGCCTGTAGTTTTTGTGTGTGTTTGAGTGAGCACTGATGAGGTAGACCTACAGGAGTGTAGTGTGTGTGTGTGTGTGTGTGTGTGTGTGAGTGTGAGGCCCGTCTGGTGCTGCCCTCATGTCGCCCATGACAGCATGTTCCTTCTCTGCCCCCAGCTTGCTTGCGTTGCCTCGTGTCCATCAATCTGTGAGTGTACCCTCACCTGCACCTGTTTGTGTGTGTGCATGTATGCATCACTTATTTCACTCCTCGAGTGTGTTTCCTCCCACATTTCGGTGTGTGTGTGTGTGTGTGTGTGTGTGTGTGTGTGTGTGTGTGTGTGGGTGTGTGTGTTTTCCTGCCTGCCTGCCTAACGAGGGTCCCTAGTCCATATGTGACTTCCTCATTAACGGGCCCACATGACAGGGACAGAGGCGCTGGCCGCTGGCCCAGAGTAGGACTGACACCGCCGGACCCCCAGACGCCAGCGGCACCGTGTGTGTGTATGTGTGTGTGCGCTCGGCCACAGATGCCCTAACCATGTGGCCCCCTGTTCTCTCTTCCAGTTAGGACCACTAATTACAGGCTGGATCTCTCCCCTCTACCTCCCTCCCTCCATCCCTTCCTTTCTCATTCTCTTTTTGTCTCCTTTTGAAGTGATAATGGCACCATTGGGTTGTAATTGGCCAGCTAAGATTGATAGCAACTGATAGGAATGGGTACACCGTGTGTTGCTCGATGTTGCAGGGTGGTTAGCTGAGAAGACAGACACGTTAACAGTGCAGCGGGGGCTAATAAGCAGAAGGGGAAGCTGAAAATAAAGGTTCGACAGGATCGGGTTGTGAGCAAAATGACAGACAAACTAGTGGCACACAACAGTTTGAACAGTCGATGTTGGCAAAGTGTGTAAGAGCGCCGCATCAGGCATCCCGCCATTGGCAATGATTGACAAGCTGTCACAGAGAGGCTGCTTTTCGGGACTTCCAAGTCAACTTTGCAGACACTACTCTACCTGCCATACCTGGCAGAGGCACAACTGAAAACAAGTGGGGCTGTTTGTGCTGCCGGTGCCACATTCAGTGGGAGTCACGGACGAGAACAAATAATGTCATCGAGGCACTTTTTTTTGTGTGTGTGTGTGTGTGTGTGTGTGTGTGTGCGTGTGTGTGTGCAGTTAGTGGTCACAAGGAGTGTTTTTCCCATCACGCTGAGCTGCAGTGAGGGCACGCAAACATGAGCTGACACTCACCTCCACCAGCAGTCACCGCGATGCCTCCAGCTGATGTAGACAGGACAAGATTATTGTGATTAGCAAAGCACAGTTGCTCTGAATCGGTTTTGGAGCGGTGGGTGTGTCAAAAGATATCAATGAGCCAAGAAACATTAATGATTCTTTAGGCTCAGACATTAACAAACTGAGATTATGTGGTGACCTTGGGTATTCAACTAAATGATGCACGCGCCTCCCCTGTCCTGAACAATGGTACAGGAATCTGAGGAAATTACAGAATTGCAGACTTAATACAGAATAGATCTGTTGTCTGGGGGATCGTGGATTTGCACGGGCTGGACCCCAGGGTCCGTATTACAGAAATCGGACTGTGCAATCACCCGATTACAATCGCAGAAGGTAGAATAAATTCTCCACTCCCTGACTGAAACATTTCATTCATGAAGAAAAAATCTTGTCAAAGCCAAAATGAAGGACTTGCTGTATGTGCATAATAAACAAAGGTTTGGCCCTGAATCACATGTTACATGATTTGGGAGAAGTGGTTTTTTGCTGTCTTTTGCTGTGTACACACTATGATGACCTAAGAATTTAATTAAGAATTTTCCATGGAATATTTCCACAAGCCCTAACATACTGTGGTGCAGAGGTGATCAGAAATTGGAATGGTTGTTGAATTCTAATGTGTTTGACAGTGTAGATTGTGAAATGTTCTAATTTGAGTTGGCTTTCTACTTTTGGACTTTTTCTTAGTAGTATTGTTTGAAGGTGTATACGCAAAATTCTTAATCCGGCTCATATGGCATCAGCTTTCACCATGCTTGACCAGCACTTCTATAAACATCACTCCAGGCTTTATATTTGACCTGAAACCGATTGTCAATCACATTAATTGCCTCAGATGAAATACTTATTTGAGCTAATTACATTTTGCTTGCCTGTGCGCTCTCCCACACGGTCCCTCTTCACGGAGGCTGCACTTCAGAAATCAGCACCCAAAGAACGCTTCGCAAAGTATAACATTCAATCAGTAATTACATGTTGTATATTTCATTTTCCAATAGGAGATGGACAACTGCATCCAGCCAGAGAGGGTAAGCAACAAGGTAAGTGTCAAAACTGTAGGCGAACATGTGGAAAATATTTTTTTCAGTCTGTTTCACTGTAGAATTGGTAGTTTAAGTGCTTTGGGGGTTTATTTTTTTTCATCTATGTTTAGGATCTGTTGGATGATTTTCAAGATTTTGGTCGGATTCAGTCATTAGATCAGCTAAGAAAAATGTTAGAGAGAAACACTTTAACCATGTGCCATCACAGCCCAGCTGCATGCAGATGTTCATTCAGGTGAAACGTGACAGCAACACTGTTTCAAGGATTCCCACACTTAAAACAGTCCAACGTGTCTAATCTCAGGCCATGGCGATCCGCGGGAAGGAAACCAGTGTCCTGGAGATGTCCGCCGCCTTTGACAACCACCAGCTGCTCCACGCCACCCTTACTGACCTCATGATCTCCAGGTCTGAGCTCTGATGGTTCACCTACTACTGTACCTGTCTAGTTCACACATGTAGCTCTTCTTAATTACATATATGATCATTGCAGGGTCACAGGAATATTATGTGACCCAAAATCATTTCCTTTGACAGATGTATTTGTATGGAAGCTCGCTGTGATTTTAAGTCCAGCTTGATCATCAAATGACAAATACGTGAATGAAATAATTACAGGTTTGTTTAACAAGCCGAATGGCTTTCCTCAGTTGGGATGACCAATTTGTCGGTTTGCCCCTTTGCAGAAGTTAACATTTTACAACACAGGAGGTGTAGATTAAAAAATAAAAAGCAAGAAAAAGAAGAAAAAAACCCCAATATTTCCATAATTACAATATGTGATTATTCACATTGTCATGGTTTGTTTTTGGAGGATGAAGGCTCGAGGAAATGCGTGGCAATCATTAAGGTATTGTTTGGCTAAGGAAATATAATTTGCGACTGTGCTATTGTACAGGATTTAGCAGCTAATTGCTATGTACATTTAAGACGAGCGGCTGATTGTGTTACAGAGCTATTTAAACATGTATGTTAATTGCTCATGGTTCTCACACAGCACACACATTTCTTTTTTGTCATCGTCAGGCTGCGTGTCCGAGATTCTTTCTGTTTAAAATAATTACCTGTCACACAAATGCTCAGGCCCCAGGGGCCGTTTAACAGCCTCAGCAGATATCATTTTTCCCTAAGCGGGTCTTAAACTGCCTGCTGGTGTTAAAATTAATTGCCCCACCCTCCAGACACAGGGTTGACCCCAGACAGCCGTTTGACCTCTGACCTTGCAATTGTCTTGTTGCCTTTTTCCAGGGTAAACAGAGACAGGACGCTGCCTGTCTGTTGACCTAATGGTCGGTCTGTGAATGTCTGCCCGTTAGGCTACACTCAGGTTGTATTGGATTTAACCACATATGATGAGAAAGAACTTCCATATTTGGAATTTAGTGTTAACTATCATCCTACTAAACGTTCAATACTGCATACACCGCCATATTGGTTTGGTACTTTCCACGATTATATCATTTGACTTGATTTTGTATTTTGGTGGAAGAAGTATTTAGGCCCATTGCTCAAGTACTCCTTTTCTGCCACTACCTACAGTAGTGTCTACCAAATACAGCAATACGATGATTTACAGTACTCATACAGACAGCATGAACTACTAGAATTCAGCCCCATGGAGCTGCAGCAACTTGGGGGTTACAGTTTATCAACCCACCTGTGTGTCTGCCATTCAAACGGTCTGTCAGCCAGTCAGCGTGCATCAGCGATAAAGAGGGAACCTTGTTCTCAGAATAGAATCAGCTGTTTTCTCCGCGCTGTCAGATGCCGTCGCTCTCAGGGGGGAGAAGCAACCCTCGTCTGACACCGGCACAGATAAGACCAAGATTTCTTTTTTCAGCGCAAGGGATTGAATGAGTGTCGGAGTGAACAGCTAAATGAGGAGGGTTGCTACAGAGTGGTCACAAGGTGCAGCTTAAGGCCTAACAAAGCCTCTCTCGCAGCCATGTCATTTCTTCACCGTGATTGCCCTCTCGAGACATCTTGCAGCGCCGATATAAATGATTCAACTCTGCACCTCCCCCCCCCCATCCTGCTATCTCAATCCCTAAAACTCACCCTCCGGTGTTTAGGTTAAAGAAATCAAGTGAAAAGAGGAAATTAATTTTGTTTTAACTCATTTCACCTTTGAATGTGCCCCCGGGTAGCCGGAAGGCGGCGAGAAGTGAGGTTGGATGTGATAACGTCTATCTGCTTTCTGCTTGTGGCCTGCAAGCGCTCTCTCTACCCCACAATGCACTGCCACGCGGGGTCAACTGAGATACATTTAATGTCCTGTGCCCTCGCGTTAAAACGCTGTGGTGAGGTGTCCAAACAGGGCGACCCATTTCTTCAACTCACAAAGCAGGTATGTCAAAGCTGTTTGCATCGCTTCCATGCAACCACGACAGTACATTTGCACTACTGGTGAATGCATGTGATTCTAAAGACATTTTCTCCATATGTGTAGTACAGCCATTGTAATCAGTACGTGTATGCTGATTCTAGCAGGCTATGTATTCTATTCTGTGTATTGTGTATAGATGAAAAGAAAGGATCAGCTGATAGGATCTGGGGAAAGAAGCCTGGGGTTGTTAAAGGTAATGAATCCATACCTGCGTCTCTGCAGCCATTGTCGCTTGTAATTGCAGTGGTGTTCTTCAGTGGCTGAGAAATGCCAAAGAGGGCCGCTCAAACAAAACACCTGCCCCTGCTGTTATTTTACTACAATATTTCCTTCCTGACAGTCTCACGTCTCAGCCTTCCCTGCTAAGGTCCGCCAAAGAAAAAAAAACAACCTTTTTTTTAAAGAAAGAGAGAAGGGGTGTCACTTGGGAGACAAAGGGAAAAGTGTCGACATTATGACGTGCCTGTGATGTTAATTAAAAGAAGAGAAACTTGTGCATTCAGCAATGTTTCGCGGATCCAAAACAATAACCTTTTGTGTTAAAAGAGAAATGTAATCCGTAATAACCCTGTGCGGGGTTTGCATCGAGCTTAGCAATGGACATGGCCCTCCAATAATAAGCTTTACAATGAAATGTCACTTTTCTGCCATTCAAGGATTCAAGCTTACGTGGTGATGGGCTCATGTGAGGTGAAGCGTTACACTGTGTTTCATTTTATTTCCTTTGCTTGTCATTTAAGCATTTTGTTATTGGTACTGTATATCACACTCCTCTAATGCTTTGTTGTCGCTCTTATCCAATTCAGCTTCGTCTTTGCCTGTCATCTTTTTTGAAGGAGATGATGTGTGACTTTTTTTTCCCTCTCTTTTCAAGGCCCTTAGGGTTTGTCTTATTTCACGTCGAGAAAATTTATATTTTTGATGTGCTTTATCACTGAGCATGTAAATACTGTAAGCCAATCTGAGCGTTCGCCTTCAAGTATTTGCCTGTTTGGTGGATGTCAGTCATGCATTGTGTCAGTTTCTATCTTGTTGTCGTTGGCGGGATGAACGCATTAAGGCACACTTCAGTGTCTCCAAACTGTATGGCACAACTTTTACTATTCTCCTCAAGCTACGTGTGGGCATATCACAAGGACGAAATAACTGAAATCATTAAGAGAAGTCCTGAACTTTCTGGCACATTGAACCTTTTTCGGAGAAGCTTCAGTTCACCTATGGTGGAACTCTGTTTCTCTAAAGGCTCAGTAATGTTTAGATGTGGTGATTCAGGGGGACGTGAATGCCATTTGACTCGCTCCTGCTGTTCATGAATCCACTTGCCGGTGTGAACGGGGGCATTATCATCTTGAAATATGGAAACTCCATGAATGAAAAGCACTTGCACCATGGGGTGCACCTGTAAACTGGTCTCATATCCCTTTGTCATCATTCCACCATGCAGAGGAATCACCGGACTTACGACTCTCACAAGATTGCGACGCAGATGTCTATAATACATTTAAAGACATTTAACCTCATCTGTACTTTGTGTGTGGTGCAAATTAGCTAATTCGCTAATGTTAACACGCTAAACTAAAATGGTGAACATCAGCATGTTAACATTGTCGTTGAGCGCATGTTAGCATTTAGCTCAGTCCAGCCTCCAGAGTCTTGTTTTTACAAAAAGTTACACTCGTCCATATACAATGAAACCGATTTAAATTATGATCTTATTGTATTTTTTTCACTTTATTCTCCTCAAGACAAGTGCTGTGTACAGTATTTGTTCATTGGCCATACATATACCTGCTCTGTGGGCGAACAAGTTAAGACTTACATCATATCATCTTTATTCTAAGATTAAGTTTCCATCCATCACTCTTGGTGAGTTTGGATTTACACTTCTTTGGTGAGTTAGGTAGTCACAAGTTCCTTTTGTCGCTCTTTATTATTCCGCCTGCCTGATGTATCAGAGTACAAAGACTGTATGGATCCACTGGTTTCTTTGATATGACAATGATGCAAATAGAATGATGGCTTGAAATGACAAGAAACTGCAAGGATATCTTGCGTCTCTGCAAACAGAACTGGGCCAGTTTATGTATCAACTGATTATTAGCATTTTCTCCCAGCCTGCGTGGATTCAGCCATTTGACAATTAACACAATATGGTTCCCTCTCAGTGGTGCTCCAGTGTGACAAATGTTATTCTTAACAAAGTACTATATCATATTCATAAGTTATTATTTGACCAAACTGACCTTTTTTTCCTGTCAATCCAGGCCAGCTATCTGCCTGTCTAACAAGCTAAAAGTACAAAGTGTATCAAAAATGAGCTTGATGGACAGTAATGGCAGGTTCCAGCCTTGCAGAAAAGTTACAGGTTGAAAGAAGAAGCATATTTATCCGCTAACAGCACTCTTGCTGCCTTTTGTTCCCCGCGAGTTGAATTTACGAGGCGTCTAAATGTGCGCATGCCTAATTACTACCTTGAAAATTAGTATTTCAGCCACACAATGTTCCACCCTCAATGGCTCTTTAAAAGAAAGAGTAAAGAGTGAACAATCACTGAAATCACCGCCTGGAAATAGGCATATTACAAAACAAGTGCCGACCAGGAAAATGATCAATCTTTTCTCGTGAAACGAGGGCGAAATTGATGCAAGCTATCTGCACCCCCCAGAAAGGAATGCATGAAGAAAATGTGAATAAAAACATTAGTTGACTTGGAAACACTTCAGAGGAAAGCAGGTTGTGGAGGTGGATAGTGCAGATGGATCAGCCAGTGCACTGACTCGAGACATGCAAGAAGATTTTGACTCAGGATAGCCTTCAACGAATGCTTTATTTGCCAAACCTTAAACAAAGTTTTGGTCTAACCTTGACTTTCTCAAGTTAACTGTGTTCCTCATGTTTGGGCTTTTATACGAACTGGGAGTGCTGTTTCTTGCAGCATAAATGCCCATGCTCCTTTCACTCCGGGCTTCTCTGAGTGCTCACACTTATCCACCCTGACATCTGCGGCAATACTTGCCAGGTTGAGCCACCACATGTACGATAAGGCGAACGCAAGGTTAAAGAAGAATCCAGGAAGAGAGGCCGGTCCGACAGGGAACATAAGTGGACCAGACCTGGATGAAGCTGTAGGAGGTGGTGCACGCTCGGTCAGACACATTTTGTAACTTTCCTCTCGAGAGATGGAGGTGAGAGTGCATTTACTTTCATACAAAAACAACATTAAACCGCTTTCTCTCTAACGCGATGTCTTTACCCCTTTAGGACGCTGTATGCAAACAAAATGCATAATGTTCACTTGGTTGCAGTCACCAAAGTATTCGTCAGCAGTGGCTCCGGCTTCTTGCAGCATCAGGTACATCTGAGTGGTCTGTGGGATAAGAGGGGAATCGATGCGAGGCTCTTTTAGGCTCAGTTCCCTGGCTGTGCAGCTGCTAGCAATTACCTGAGAAGGAGGGAGGAAAGACTGTGAAGTAACCCAGCGCTGAAGGCCTCTCCACAGCTCACACCCCGAGGCTCTCTAATTGCTCCACCAAAAGCCTGAATATCTGTCAGAACCAATCACAGGCAGCCAGGAAACAGGAACATGGCGAGGCATTCATTTGTTTGCGAGGCAAACACTCGCCAGGTACTTAGCACCGAATCAATGTTTGATTTATTAATGCGTGTATGCAGGTCAGAGCGCCGTGCTCTATTATGACAACTCTCCGCGCTTGCAACTAAATCTGTGGAAAATAGCATTATTAGGCGCAATTGCGTTTGGGTTTTTTTTCCCCTTCCTTTGCAGAAGTAAGCTTGTTTTTTTAAGTGGGTGAAATTGTACTCACGTGCACCGCAAAAGTGAACTGCATCCACCGAACGAGACGAGTTAGTAAGGAGCTGTTGGCAGAGGGCAAAACGTGAAGTCTGAAACCAACACAACAAGAGGTGCATCTTCTAGACGATAATCTTCAGTTCGGCATCGTTTTCCCCGACTCTCCTTTCCTCCCCCTTGTCCTCCTTTTCTTCATCTTCTTTGCAGGATTGGCTTTTGAGTGTGGCCGTCCCCCCTGCCATATGCTTGGCGCCGCTCGTCTTTTAGAACCACTTTGTCACTCTCCCCAGTTTGGAGGTAGACTTTGAAAGTGATGTTGCACGATGCAAAATACCCAGAGAAGGTGGGCCAGCACCAGACAATGATTAATACGGCTTTCAGCCATCTCCTTGAAGGGAACTGAGGCATCATTGCATCGCAGTAGAATTACTTTGGCTTAAAAGGAGAGTCGACAGACAAGGGGGGGGGATGAGAAAGCAGCACCATAATTCTTTGAATTGCCATATACGGATGTTTTTTAATTAAAATGTTTAGTGAAAACACATTATTCACAACCTTGAGTTGCACCGGCGAAACTTATACTTTATGCATCGAGGGGGAGAGCGTTGAGACATTCACGAAAAGCCTCATCTTGATTTCCGTGCCGTTCCTCCAAGGTTGAGCAGGTTGTTTTGCGCCTTCCATCCAAGTTTGAAAAGTGATAAATGACAAGAGCGCATTTGCACACTTTTCTTAACGTTCAGCTTTTGAGAAGTGAGCTGAGCAACAAACGTCGGGAACTTTGGACCTGGAGGGGGAGGGTTTGCTGGGGAATGTTGCAGTGTGCCTGTGCATTAATTGAGGTGACGCTTACAGTGTTGAGGATGAGCGGCGGCGTATCCCCCGCAAGGCCTGGTCTCGCTGACCACGAGGCCAGTGATCGTGTTTTCTGAGTGGCTGGCTAATATGTGTTGGCGTAGCGTGGTCGCACTCTTTAATAGAGATCTAATTAAGACCAACAGGACATAATGATGCAGGTCTGCTTGGGGTGGCCCTGCAATTCAAATAATATAGACGCTGTGCAGTCAAACAGTTGTAGCAGTCTTTCAAAATGTCTACATCAAGATACATAGATGGGGGAATTTCTACAACATCGACAAGCCTATGTTATTAGTATTAAAAACATTATGACTGATTTCACCTTTCCGGATATTTTGCAGTTCAGGGAGTATCAATGTTGACTTTTCAGCTTCATGAGAATCACACTATTGATGGTGTAAGTTAACATTTTGAAAGGACTATTTAGCTGGAGCTGCAGAATCGGGAGATAATTCCTGGTAGGTTTGTCATGAGCGACCCCTTTACCAATGTCACATTGTTGACATTAACATTGTGACTTGATAAATTGTCATTGAAATATCAATTACAGCCACTTTAATTTAAGGATATCAGTACTGCCACCAGTTCCTCCATTATATTTTTTCGGTAAAAAAAAAAAAATTGCTGCGGGCCTTCTACTCTAAATGACAAGTGGTATTACGGCTTTGAGATGGAGATGTTCATATTAAATTGATTGTATCAAGTAAAACGGTTACAGGAAGCCTGATAATCAAGGCGGTGACCGAAGGGAAGGGAGCTGTACTTGACCTTTACCCCCTTTTCTGATATGAAAGAAGATGCAGTAACCAATTCAGAGGATGAAATGGCAAAGAGATATAGTGAGTAATGAATGCCTGCTTTTAGGGAGTAATATGGAAGATCATTTTCTAAATGAGTGCTGAGTAATGCATTATGACTGCGGTTGGGACACCGAAACAAAGGACGTGCTCTCACTTTGTCATGACTCATTCTCTTTCTCCTGCACACACACACACACTTATGCACGGAGAGATGTTCCCACACTCAATACAACTACTGTTTCATACAGCAATTTATCCAAGCAAATTAGAGGCTGCAAGTATCCCACAGATGAAATCTCAGTTAGCACCTACCACGCAAATTAAAGCAATGCAGTCCATACTCCATTACACATATCATTACAAACCCCTGTCCCACTTCAAAACCTCTGCTACCAATAATCAATCTTACCATGTTGGGGAATAAAATGCAAAGCACTGAATTAACAAGCAGGCGTGACAGGCTGATTATTGATTTAATGTCAGCGGCTGGCTGGCACATACATCTCTGAGGCACAGCACACTATTAAAACGTCCTAACTAGGATAATTGCATTAGACACCTTTTTATACCACTTTGTGCGGCTAATCGGCATGTAATAAGGAGAGAGAAGAGACAGGAGCTGAGTGATTCGCTGAGTCAGTGGCCGTGTGATGTCATGTCTGGAGGTGGAAGCCAAAAAAAAAAAAAAAGGAAGAGGGGGACAAAGAAAAGCTGCAAAGAAGAGGTGACAGGAGGAGCAATGGGGGCCTTTCGTTCTCCTAAGATGAAAAAATAAGGTGGCGTCAGTCTGTACCTGTCAGAACTATACATCATTATTTCTGACTCAGCATCTTGTTTCACAAGGTTCTTTCAAAGTGCCAAATCCATTTTGAAATATTTTAACCTTTTAACACCCTGCCTGGAAGCACAACAGTTGCACTATGTGCGTAGAGCTCTCACACTGCAGAGGTCTGTACGATGGAAAGTTACATGAACATGAAACTTTAATAAATGTATGGATAGGTTAGAGTCTTGTCTTTTCAGGTTATCGTGGTTATTTACAAAAAGAACGGCCTGCTAAAGGTACAAGACGATGCAGCTTATACCACTGAAAATATAGAAAAAAGATTTAGCAAACTTCCAAATTCATCCCAAGTGTCAAACTTTTTTTGTGTGTTTTTTTGCGATCTGATTGGACAGGTGCCAGTAATTTTCCAGGTGTGTCCAGGTGTGTTCCCTGATCTACTAACCGGGGCTCTTGCAATGCAATAACTTCCACTTTAATAATTTAACATTTAATTTTGGAGTTGAAAATGTTGCCATGTCAGTTTCATGGTTAACCTTTTCACTTTTGACTAATGTTACTTTAACACGCCTAAGGAGATCAGCAGAGGTCAGGCAACACTTAAAGGAATAGCGAGACATTTTAGGAAATACACCTTCTTGATGAGAAAACTGATACCAATCTCGTGTCTGCTGTTAAATATCAATCTGCAGCCAGCAGCCTGTTATCCTAACGTAGCATTCTGACTGGAAATGAGGACGCAAGTGTCCAACTGTCCAAAAGTTGAAGAATCAACATTCTAGCACATTTACCACACTGTTGAACTATTGCAATTACTTAGCTTTTTACTGTTATCACTCTTAACTGTTTAATAAACCTTGGCTGCACTGGGCTGCATAGGCTGAACAAGAAGAAAGCAAAACAAAAATAAACAAAAGCTCATACTCAAACTGTCCTGCAGCAACAAATACAGTATTTGCCTCCCAGGGTCGAATCCCAGAACTGAAACAGCCTTCAAACTGCGTAACCGCAGCAGCTTGACCGCGCTCCGGGCCTGCACCACTTCCTATTGCTTCCTGAATGTAGCTGTGAAACTTCATTATGGACCCCCCAATGAGGCCTGTGAGGGGGAGATGGAGCGAGAAAGGAGAGAAGAGGGGAGGGGGTGGCCAGGTGCCAGGTGCTCCCAGTGACGGGACGCCCCATCGCCGAATAGACATGGGTCAGGATGCGTGCGGGGGGGGGGCACGCTCCGAGCAGCGGGGCGGCCAGGCTATGGCATGAATTACCCGCCCGCTGAGCCGCTGCTTTGGGGATGCTGGAGGAGAGGTCACGTACTCAGTGGCCCTCAAACGCACACACACAGGCTCCCTCAGCAACAACAACAAGGCTCTGTGTGCGCCCAGCTAGTCACAACAGCTATTCCGCATTTAGCACAAATACGAGTACACACACACACACACACACGTACACGGAGGGGATGAATTAGGTTAGCTTCGTTGGTCAAACAGGACGGCGCTCTCCGCAGCAGGGCACTAAACACAAATTATTCTCACTAGAATGCCTCTAATATCAGAGAGGAACGACACAATCAGCGGCAGGACCTGCTGCATTTAGACTGCCCCACGGCTCAGTGTGGCGCCACATGAGGCACCTTGACCAAAGAGCACCTGGACGCAAGAACACCTCGGACATGCATAATACACCACAGCACCCTGACACTGTAGCATCGGCTGCACAGAAACACGTCGGCGAAATTCAACCAAAGTACAGATCACTGCCGGATTTAAACTGGTGAAAGGCAAACTGCAAGCTGAGGTGGTTCGCCTCTGTGACAAATGATGTTGTGGAGACACAGCAAGAATTAGAATCGTGCTTGAAGTAGAGGGGTTTGATCTCGTGCTAAGAAATGTTTCATCAGGATATAACGTTAATGTCCTTCCTGATGTTTCGCATAAAAACACACCGTTTAGTTAAAAATAGATAATTAAAGGGCAAAATAATCAATGTTATGGCTGTTTTTTGTTTACATTGGCTTTACTTCCTCATTCCCCCCCACAGACCAAAGTAGTAGTAATAACAATAATTAAAACAAATAAATAAATGAAGGAATTCATCATAAAGCATTATTACACCAAAGAAGCAAACATTTCAGGGTTTATATGTTATATGGGTTATGCAAACTAGTATATATATATATATAAGCATGCACCGACACAGACATGTACAGTATGCTATCCTACAGAGTGATGTGACTTATGTTTGTGGTCAGAACAAACTTATGAAACTCCAGCAACAGAAATTCAAATAGACGTATTTTGGGAAGTGTTATGTAAAAAGTCCTCCAAAACAGACACAGAGCATATGGACATCCATTGCATTTTTCTCTCTTGCAATCAGAAACAAATCATTAAGTAAAGACCTGCTTTTACCCACTGGACAGCAACAAATCTTTCCTACACAGAAATATCCAAGTCTCCTTCCCAAAGATTTGACCTTTATTGTAATGTAGGGAAGGAAACAGTAAGCAACCTTTGCTTAGTAATAACAGCAGATCACTGAACCTCCTCCTCAGCGTGACACTGCTGCTAAACCGGAGGTTTGCTTTCGCCAGCAGTTCACGATGATCCCATTCTGGCGGAGGAGGGCCGGGGAGAACGGGAGAGGCCGGGCTGCGCTGTTCGGTGCGAAACTGAATCAAAAGGCCAAAGGCTGCTGCGTCTGCCTCCAGCCGGTTGGTTGCCAGCGTCCCTGGATCAGTGCCTTCATCATCTGACAACCTGTGAGAGCGACTCATTCATTCAGTCCTCTCCTACACACCTCCGGGACCTCAACAACACCTCGCAGCATAATGAATCAAATGCTCTGCCAGGAAAACACAAACCCCCGCATAAACACACACACACGTCACACTAATGATTGTCAGTGAAGACAAAAAGAAAGTTTGCTGATGGGTTTATGACTTATTCTGAAAAGGGAGAGCCGCTGGTTGTGTTAGCAGATGGATGCACAGCAGCAACATTCCGGCGTTCGACGTTTCTTTTGATAGCTAATCACGGCAGACGTCAACAACGTCGTCCTTATTATTTGCGGTAATGAAAACCGAATCAGTCTCACACGGATTAATTTGTAAAAGAAAAAAAAATAATTAAGACAAAGGTCCTGTATCAAGCAGGCAAATCAGAAAGACAACAAAGTATGATGCGTGACAGTTTCCCCGAGTCCTCCTGCGGTGATGCAGGCCTGTCCTTTGTGTCATGACTAGTCGCTCTCTGGCATTAATCAGAGCGTCGTCCTATCTTATTAGGCTGAGCTGGGAGATGATAGGGAGACTGCAGGTCTTTAATCAAGGTTAGAATAATCTGTGATGCTAGCTGATTATAAACCTGATCATCAGCAACATATTGTCACCTCCTAATCATCCAAATAAACAGAGAGAGACCTGCCCTCAGCCCCAACGTGGGGGAATAAATTACATGCACGCACACAAAACACGCGCGCACACGCATCTTGCAAATGCCTGCATACACACACAGACACGCACGCGCACACAGACAGGATGTGCTTAAAAACGGCACGTGCACGCGCAGATACGCGATATGCAGCGCGCAGCACTTTCACATCAAATACTTTTAATGCAAATACCACGTTTTATGGCGCCTTTTGAAATTCCGTGCCTCTCAGCGAGTGAGAAATGAATACATAGCGGCTAAGAAAGCCCGGCATGAAAGACATCCATCAAGACAGCAGATAAACAATGAAACGGCCCCTCTCAAGTCGATGATAACCTCAACTTCTTTCTAATCTACTTTCATGTGCTTTGTCTCCCTCCCTCTATTTTTTTTTTTATTTACTCCCACTCTTTTATTTCACCTCTCCCGGGGTGAGCCTCTCCTCTCCTCTTCCCCTCCCTCCCTTCCAGGAGCTCATTACCTTGGGGCCGAGTCTCGGCTGTTTTCAACACAGCGGAATTATAACGCGACCGGCGACGGCACTCGTTAGCAGCCTTGTCAATCATCGGCGCGGGCAGGGGGAGAAGCAATCGGTGCCGGGGTCAGCGATGAAGATGTTCATTCTCTATTCATCCATCACATCTTCCGGGAAATCAATTTACACCGCATCGGCGTCGCAGTGCCTCGACAACAGCGGTGATAGGAAAGAGAAGGGAAACAACTTCTGAGGGAAAGACAGAGGAGGGTGGTAGATTCGTTTAGATACAATCTAATAAACGTCACTCATCTTGGTTTTTACTTCTCTTCCTCAACCCCTTCGTCGCCCCCCAGGTTACCCGAATCCATCGTCCTCCACTGGGAATGATTTGCTAATAGCTTCTATGTGTATTTTGAACGAAGAAAATAGCTACCGGCTTTAATGGCAACCAAAGTACAGCGCTAGCTAGTTATCAGCATCCTCATCCCCGCTCTAAGTTACTAAACCTCATTCCTTCGACGTGCTGAAACTTTCCCGTCAGTCTTCCTGTCCCCGTGTACTTATGTATTCTCCTTGGGAGGTGGCAGGTGACAAGGCGAGAGATTTGGGATGTTGCTGCCGCTCACATTAATGTAGTTGTTGCTTTTCTTGCAGATGTCAGCTTCATGGTTCATTAACGGTGTTTGGTTAAGAGGAACCCGACGAGAACGGGGGATAAAAGGCAACAAAAAAAAAGACAGGTGGAGATGGAAGGGAGTAGGCGGCGAGGAAGGTAATTGGCAACACAAATGAACCCCGTCCACGTCAGTAGACTGCAGATGAAAACGCCTTTGAACGGCAATTCTGCGCTGGACACGGTGGCTTTGAGAGAACCTGAAGTGTGAGGTGAGAAATAGTCAAGTAGAGGGAAGTGACAGAGGAAGAGGAGGACGGCGGAGTGCCAGTTTGTGTGCATGGAAGCATAGACGGGCGTGTGTTGCCAGAAGTGTGTATTTGTGTGTCTACGTGTGTGTGTGTGTGTGTGTGTGTGTGGTGAGAGGGGGGGGGGGCTTTCATTCCAGGAGATGTCATGCTGTTTGAGCAAACAGTTCTCCGTTAAGGCCATCCACCGCCTGCTGCCGGCGCCGCCACCCCTGCTGTACCCAGCCAGCCTCGTGCCAACGCCTCCGACGCAGCAGCCGCCAATGCCAGGAGCCCGCCTGCCCCTCGTCTCAGCAGAGCAGATGTCACTCAATTGCCCTCCACCTCCCCTGAAGACTCCACCGCCACGACCGCCCCTCTGCCACCCTAACAGGCAGCCGTGCCGGCGTGCCAAGCAGGCGACACCAGACGTGTGAAGGGAGAGGGGTGGCGGGCATGTCGGCGGGACGGCATCAGGCAGGAATGCACAGCGTGGCAGCGTTGTAGGTTTTTTCGCACTCCCTCCATCGCCTCCCCCTCTGCCCCCGAGCCACCCACTCACCCACCTCTCCCTTACAAACACCACCACGACGCACATGGCGCAGACACTGGCACATGAACACATGCGCAGTCTATTCTCTCCGCGCTCCTCTCCCCATTCCGAAGAAAGAGACACACTTTCCCCCTCTTTCTCCCAAGATGACACCCCCCTGCAGGCCTTTGGAATATTCTAATTCTGTTTCCTAACTCTTATTATGTGTGGAGTGTGTGACATGTGAATTGTAATTAGTCGCTCTGGGGTGAGCAGAGAGCGAAACCCCCACCTCTGAAAAAAGAAAAGAACCAAAAAAGGAAGAAAAAAAAAAAACACTGGAGGGTGAATAATACCCCATCCAATTTTAACCCCAAGTCACCACCTTGCACTCCTGTCGCGCCTTTGATTTTCTCACATAGGTGCATGCACACACTCTCTCAGCCCTTCGGCGCTCTTTGTTTCCCCTTCCGGCGCCGATCCAAGTCCATTCACCTCCCTTAAGATCCATATGGTACAGTAGCGTTCCTCCATCACGCCGCCGTGGATCTTATCTGCAAGGGAGGCCTGTATCAATAACCCTGCAGCCTCCGCTCCTCCACTACAAAGGGCCCAAGCGACGGGCTGGTTGTAGGGATGGAAGATAATGGTATTGAGGTGGTACTTAAATCTCAGAGAACCACGGCAGCTCAAGTAATTAGCAGATGGGATCCATACTGGGGGCGCTAAGCAGAGCTAATGCTACCCTGGGCTGTGCTGCTGGTGCAAAATTAGCAGTATGGGAATGTGTAGAGCTATCACGCGGGGTTATCCGCCTTCCTCGCTGCTCTGTTTCTGCCTCTCAATCATACTGTCTTTCTGACATCCTCCAACTTCAGCGGTGGCTCTCCAAGAAACCCTACAGTAAGAGGGGGAGAAGTGGGGGGGGGATGGGAGGGAGAAGGGGAAATCGAGCTGGCGGAGGGGAAGGAGGGAGGGGATGGCGAGAAAAGGGGATTGTAATTTCACAGCCGTGTCAGAAGAGCCAGCCGAAGCACTGTCTTTCCATTGAGGCTTCATTAGGGCGAACAATGGACTTCCCTGCCATCTAATTAGACGAGGTTAATGAGGAGAGGAGGGCCGCGGCGGATCCCCACCGTGCACGCTGTGTCACAGGCGCGGGAGGTGGTCAAGGGGCCCTGAGGGGAGGGTCACCTCGTAGCCATTTCACAGATTATTGCGTATTTGATACGGAAACAAGGTACACTGTCAGGGCTAAACTTGTTAATGCGTGTTAAGGGTGTAAACCTCACCTCAATCATGTATTGAACTTCAGTGATCCCTGAAAGTATGTATTTTTTTTATTGCCTTGATTCAAGTCAGAACCCCTCTGTGATGCTACTACACTTTCTCAGTGTCAAGAGTCGAATTAAATAGAGTGACGGCAGCAGAAATGCAATAATTTAAAATGCCTTGCAATACGTTTTGGATGTGATTCCCCATGCAGAGAATGGCAGAGCCCATTCAAGAGTCCCGGGATTCTCTTTAGAAGCTGCAGCAGTCGCCGTCCGTCCGTCTCGTTTGAATTTTTTTTTCTGCGTCTTTATAAATACACATGTCAGTTTCCAGGAGCCGAGACCTTTTTTTTGGCTTCACTCTGTGACCCATTTTTCTGCTTTTGTATTTCTCCGTTGCAGTGAGACAGCCGGCCCACTGTTCCCGTTGCACTGTACCTTTAAGTGAACCCTTTAAGAGTTGGCTTGTTGCACAGTCAGCCAGTCATTAAAGGCTGCATTCGGCATCCTCCATCCCACCGGCTATTGAAATTCACGGGTCAAAGGAGCAGCTCACCAAAAATGTTGTCAGACAGGAAAAAAAAACAAAAAGAACAGATGTCTATGAAATGGACCAGAAACAGTTTATTCATTTCTTTGTGCAGATGATGGCTACCATTCTGCATGTAGAGATACTGGATTTACCACTAGACCCATGGCTGTAGGTACCTGATGTCTAGAAGCAGAGGTGGAAAGTCCACAGGTACACACACTTGTTTGACAGATTTAGTTACTAGTTGCTTTGCAGATTCAAATTATGACTACAAAGTGTAATTAACAAACCAGCCAGCAGTACCTAAAGTACTTTAAATTAGCTCCACTTTTACCAGCTATAACACTAAAGTGATGCTAACTGATGCATCAATAATTATGATCCAATAATATATTATACTGACCATTAATGAGTACTTTAACCTTTGGTACTTTAAGTATATTTTGATGCTAATGATGATGTTTGAATCCAGTATTTCTGCACTATGTTATGTTATTGGTATTTATAGCTTAATAAATGTAGATAAATTAAAGGAGTACTTTTTTGACCACTGTGTGCCGCGAATGTGTCAAACACCAAGGGCGGGAAAGTTGACGTGACAGATCCACAGTAAATACAGTTTCTTTTGTTACTTTCCATTGTAGAATTCAGTGTTTCTGCTATAGGTTACAGCACGTATTGCCGAAGCAATCCTTCCAATACAGATTTAAATTTGGCAAAAAGAGAGCACTAGTGTCAGATCGGTACGCAGGCCGATCCAACCTTTTACCTCTTCCAATACTAAGAAAGACAATGTCTCCCACTTTTCTACGTTGGATTCCAGATTATAGGTTGTGTGTTTGACACTCCTTCATTTTAAATGGAAGTCACTTGTACCAGCACAGGTGAGAAGCAGGGATCCCGAGGGGACTTTTAAACGAGACAATCAGAAATTGATGATAAACAAACTAGCTTCAGTTCGTTAATGAGAGAGTTCGGAAAGCTGCAACAACCGCGGCGGCTCGCAACACAATGTGCGGCATGTGACGTCGCTCGCTGTTAAGAATGCGGCTAATTAATCAGGGGTGAGGGGGGGGGGGGGGGCAGGGAAGTGGTGGCCGTGTGAAGTTGGCGCGCAACAGACCAGGTTTGGGTATGGATGTTGGGAGA
>JAVQJF010013291.1:0-36028 GCA_036023855.1 Gadopsis marmoratus | reverse complement strand
TGTGTGTGTGTGTGTGTGTGTGTGTGTGTGTGTGTGTGCCAGTCACCCCAGGGTGAGGGGATTAAGTCTGAGCCAATGCAGTAAAGGTTTGCGCTTGGTCTCTCACTGAGGCCTCTATCATACACAAATCTGTGAAAAGACGGAGCGCGAGAGAGAAGATGACATTATTATGGGCCCACAGCCTGCTACCCGAGGGATGACTTTTCACAAAGCTCATCAAGTTGCTGAGGAAAACTGATAAAATCACCACACAAATCCTTAAGACAGAAAGTAATTGAGGTAAACTGTAGATGAGAAATGTTAATGGGAACACAAGCCCAGTCGTTTTGATTTGATTTTTTTTCCTTCCGTTTAAAGACGGAGTGTGTTTTTTTTTTTGTTGAGATAATTTTGCATGGCGGACATTTTAGGATATTTCTCTCTACCTCTTCTGAGATCTCACAAAATGGCGGATTGGAGGATTGCAACGAGATGAACCACCAAGAAGGTATGAGCGTGTTGTTGCTAGAAGTGCGTGTCTGTGTGTGTGCAGTGGCCGGCTGCAGCAGCTCGAGGTGTTGCTGTGACAATGGACGTAAAATCAGTCATTTGAAATGAAATTGGACGGGCTAACTGTGATATTTCTTTTGACTCTTTTAGTGTGCCGTGCAATATTTTTCCTATTTTGTTAAATCGCACTACAGTGCCGAAAGCCCTGCTGCTATAAGGCCACACTTTTGCACCTTTCACACAACAATATATTTTGTATATATGTTTGCAGTTGTATACATTTGGGTGAATGCCAAACTCTTCAGATTTTATTCCAGTTTAATGATCTTGTGATGGTGACGTTATTCAATCAGGTATAATACCTGGAATATCTGAAAATTTAAAGCCACGTTAATGACACAGAAGAAACACTGAGTGCTCTTCCACATCGGTGGCCACTGATGCCCTGATTGATCTGCTTCAACACAACTTCATTGTTAGAGAAGTGACACACAAAGCAGGCCAATCAGCGATCTCTGGTTTTGTGTTTATTTTGTGTCATCAAATAGGACGCACATCCACACCAAGGAAGGCCATCGTGTTGCATTGCAGTGATGTGACCAGCCAATCACAGCCCACCGTGGAACAAAATGGCTTGTCGTATTTCAAATTCGAGTTGAAATTCGGTGACGACTGAATGCTTTGACTTTTGGTTTGCGGTGCGTTTGAGCCACAAGCGTCTGCATCTCCACTGGCATGGATTTAATCATTTAGTTTGTTTCCATTTAAGCTTTAATTAAAGTATTTCCATTTAAGCTTTTCCATTTCCCAACTTGAGTTTGAAATTTGACCTTTCCCTTTTCTTATTTCCGTTGCCACGTTCAATTTCATCTCTACATTTTGACTTTTCAGTTTCAGCATTTCCATTTAAGCTTTTGCATTTAAAATGTCACTGTTTTCGTTGTCATTTTACATTTTCAATTTGTTTTTACATTTTAAATTTTGACTTTTAATTTGAATTATGGCCTGATTATTCCTAGTAGTGTAGTAACATATCAATATATTTAATTTGATCTCTTTTAATTTCCTTTGAATTTGAATTATAGTAGCTTCACTTGGCAGCTTGGAGACAAACATTTGATGATTCAAAGGTGAAACATTTCATATTACACAAGATCAATCTCTGACTTTCAGAGCATTTCATTTTTCAGTGTACTAAGTGATTTGTGAGAAAAACCTTGGTTTTGATTAATTGAAAAATTCCTCCAGAAATCTCGAGATCTTGAACTTGACCTGCTATATATGGTTCACCACAGCTGCTTGATATGAAGTGTTCATTTAAAAAGCTCCAGGTTATATCAACCAAACCTGTGCTGGTTAATTCATTTTAACATTGCCGTTTGTCTGTTTTTGCAAACGAAGTCTTCATATCTACAGTAACAGTGTTTGTGCTTTTTATGAGCTTGAAAAAAGGTGTCATCTGTAGTTAATGAGTAATTTAGCACCTTTTGTTTGATTGTAGCTACAAAAAGCTTTTATTACATGCCAGTATCTTTATATATGTAATTGTAAGTTATCCCAGGATGTTAGTCTTGCCGCGGTGTCTGAAACAGCCACTGGATACTAAAACGCTCCCTGCAAAGTAGTTCAAAATGGTCAGTCAGGGTGAGGTGGTTTTCATTGCAGGCTTAACAGCCTGTTGATGGGAATCCTCCCTCACCACACTGGAATGATTCCTCTGCTCAGACATCATGATATGAAAACAAACATAAAAACATATTGACTTGCCGTCGTCAGGAGGGACCTCCATCACATCAGAGGTGGATCACAGCGAGTGGATGACGTTGACCGAGATATCAGTCCAAATTTAGCACAAAATGTACACAATAACTGACATTACTATGAGAGGCGAACATGCAGACGTGTTGCCAGATGTGCAAAACCTCCTTTGTTCTTTCACTTAACCTTTTACTTAAGGGCATATGTCTTCTAAGTTTGATAATTGCCTATTGTGTCAAACTGAACCATTAGGCAAGAAAATTGACCTGTTGTGTGTTTGGCAATGGGTCAGCCATTTTATGCGCTCTAAATAAGATGCTATGGTGACAGAATTGTAGACTGACTGCTTTTTGAATGTGAAAAAGCATAACTGGCAATTATTAAGGTCAGGCTAGAACTGAATAGACTTCAAATCCCTCCACTCTGTAAATCACCAGTGAAAATCCACAAAAACAAAAGTCAGACTGGAGATTTCATGATGGATATACTCCCATAGTTGTTTATGTATATTTCACAATGCATAATCATTTTTAGGGACATGGATGTGATCCTAAAGCTCATAATTATTTTTTTTGAATAAACAATATCCAGGCCCCCAACCCGCCAGCTGTATTTTAAAGCACCATATACTGTATACATGTATATGTATCAGATACACAATCACACACAGTACAACGTGCAGTGAAAATATTTAGTGCATATCTCAAGAAACAGGAAAATGACAATGAAACAAAACAACAGAGCGATTTAAATAGTAATAACAAGTGCTGGCTTTACATACTATAGGGCAGGTTGATGGTTTCTAATAAACTATGTGTGTCACTGGTTCAGGACCCGAATGGCATGAGGGAAGAAACCCTCCTAATCCTCTCTGTTTTGGCCTTCAGGAAGTGGCAGCGCTTCCCAGACCGCAGCAGGGAGAAGAGTCTCAGTCCTCGTCTTGCACATCCTGGTGTAAATGTCTTTTCGGTCTGTAAGTTGACATCTGATGATGCATTCAACTGACCGCACCACCCTCTGCAGGGCCAGGTAGACCCTCTTGGTGCTGTTTCCAAACCAGGCGGTGATGGTGCCTTTCAGGATGCTCTCTGTGGTGCAGGTGTAGTTTTTAGCACCTTGAGCAGCATCCTGAAGTTTAGGCATCTGAGACGGTAGAGATGCTGATGTGCTTTCCTCACCAAGGTGTCGCCATGAGGAGACCATGACTCACCTTGTCCATCCTCTTCTCCGGGGCCCATTGATCCTGAGGGGATGGTAGTTCCTCTCTTGCTTCATCCCAAAGTCCACTATCTGTTCCTTAGTCTTGCTGACATTCACAGTGACATTCTGGCACCTGTTCTCCAGGTGAGTCACTTCCTGTAGACCTTTTCTTTGTTATCAGGGATCAGGCCCACCATAACTGTGTCATCGACCAACTTGATGGTGGTGGAGTCAGACATGGCCACACAGTGGTGTGTGTACAGGGAGTACAGCAGGGGGCTCAGTGTACATCGTTACATCGGTCTGCTGTGCTGATGCTGAGGAGGAATGGGGTGTGGCTGCCCACTTGTACTGCCTGGGGTCTACCCACCATCGATCTGTTGAAGCGATATGCAAACTGCAGTGGGTCCAGGACAGAGGTAGTGAGGAGGTGATGAAGTCCCCGACTAACCTCACAAAGCACTTCATCTTGACGGAGGGCAGAGCACAGAGAACACTGGTGCCAGCTGGTCAGAGCAGACTCACAGAATATGTCCAGAGATTCTGTCTGGTCCTGCTGCCTTCCTGCTGTTGACTCTCTTGCAGCTCCTCCTCACGTCATGCTCTGAGACCATGACTGCATGCTCCTTTCTGGTGAGGGCATGATCCACCTCAGGTGTGACGGCTTGTTGGCTGCTAGTGTTTAGCTTTGAAGCGTGCATAGAAGGTGTTGAGCTCTTCAGTCACAATCCTGGAGGAGGTTGCTTTGTAATCTGTTATGTGCCATACTCTCTGCCACAACTGACTGGAATCAGTGTGTTGGAACTGTAACTCCAGCTTGGCCTCTTTCACTGCTCTATGGATGTTATAATGTATGGTGCAGCTCTTTATTCGTCCATGTTCCTAGTCTCAAGCCTTCAGAGCACCACGGATGGTGTGATCCACCACCCATCATCCTAACGGTTGCCATACTCACTGGCGCCATCTGTCCAGTTCAGATCATCCCTTTGTTTTAATACCGTGAATGTCCATCTTCTCCAAAATCTTCAGCTGTGCAAAACAAAGCCAACCTTAAAGCTCCCTAAATGGACATAAGAGGGGAAATTCCAGATGTTATGAGGTTAACTAAACATGTTAGAGCTTTTATACAAAATGATACACATTCTTCAAGCAATTTAAAACGTCCATTCTGAGCATATATAGAATGGTTAGTGATGAGGGTTTTCATTACAGCTCAACTAAATTTACATCCAGCCTTTGCATGTACATTAGAGATGTACAGAAATGTCTGAATCTGTTCAACCAACAAAATGATCTGTTTTTAGATAGTGGTTTACACTGGACATCACATTAAATCGGGCAAATACTGAGTTTTCTAACATTCTAACATTCATCGACAATGAAATTGTTGTGCCTTAAAAGCATCAAATTGATGTGACATTATTCCCAGGCCTGGTGGTTGGATCCCGGCTCCTCCTGTCCACATATCAGCGTGTCCTTGGGCACGAACTGAAGCCTAAGTTGCCAGCTCCTTGCACGGCAGCTGTGTGCACGGACGGGTGAATGAGACCAATCTGTAAAAAGCACTTTGGGATCTGTTAAGGTTGAAAAGTTATTTTTTGCTTTTATGTTTAAATAAACCAGTTTTTCTGAACCGTGCCCAGCGCTCGCTGCTGTCGCAGGAACCCAGGAGGGGGCGCACCACTCTCCCGAGCTGATATTTGGGTTTGGCAGGGCAAACTGTGCTCAGGAATATACTCATTTATTAAATGACTAGGTGGTGAAATCAAAGTCCAAAGTTACAAACAGAATGGGCATTTTTATCTTGTGGCCATCCACAACGACATGAGTCGATCTGAAGAAACATAATGGCTGACGCATAGAAATGTCTTGGAGCCAAATTTTGTTTTCCCAAACAGCAATGAGCAACTTCGGGCAGAAGAAACATTGTTTTCATTGCATTATTTCTTATTTGGCTACATCACTGATGTACATATGTGTTTTTTTTAAATGACAACAGCTGCTTCAGTTGACCAAAGCCAAGTGTTGCTGTATGAGGAGATTTACTGGTGTGTTAATAATTTATAATAAGTCACTGTGTGACGGTATGAACCTATTAGTGTAACACTAATCATACAGAGTGCGCGTTTGAGTGTGAGAGCCCGAGTGGATGTTTCAAGCTACTGGTGCAGATATAGCTTACATGTGCTGTGTACGTGCATGTGTGTGTCCACCTGCCCACGTATCCTTGACCACTGTGTAAGTGAGCCAATGGGGGAGTGTCGCAAAGCCAAAAGGCCACTTGGCTCCGCACATTCAATTCCCTCTTTATTAGCAGCCACATTACTTTAGATTAGCAGAAAGTGGACATTTACAGGCAACGCTGACGCCTGTAATTAAAATTAATTTAAAAAGAAAGACACAAAGAGAAGTAATTACTCCAAGTGTTAAAGGTTTTCTCCCCGGCAACTTCTCTTATCGTTTTATTGCTCCGTTCTTACTGAAGGAAATAAAAATGCAAAAGAGAGAGTGGACTTAGTGGGGAGAGAAATTAAGCGCCAGCGGTCGCTCATTAATGACTTCACCTGATTATTGGGAATGGGAAGTCGCCTGTAAAGGTTGAGTAGTTTACAATGAAATGTTTTAATTAGAGTGGATTTGCTCTGATTGAAATGAAATATAAATGGCTTCTTAAATAGCTTATTGTAACCCGCTGTGACTTGCCATGCTCCCTCTGCTGGTTGAAAAGTTTTCTGTGGCTCTTCCCGGAAATATAATTTTCCAACTTTGCCAAAATAGCATCAAGGTTTGCTATGGTGGCTGTAGTGGAGAGCACTTGCACATTGCAAGAGGAAGCTCAGTGCAGCTCAGCTGGCTTGATGTTTCTGCTTATTTCTGCCTTTGTGGTAGCCTTGTGGTAGACTGGTGACCCGGTGCATGCTCAGAGTGAATGAATGGATGACATGTCTACAAGCATAACAATACACTAATAATGCACTTCCTTTAGAGAAACACAGGGAGGTCAGAGGTCAGGACAGCAGCCCCGGAGCTGGTAGGGTTCTGACTGACTTGCAACTCATCTGGAGCAGGTCAGGGCTTAAGTGCCGTCCTCGAAGGCTGTCTCATTGCTAGGTAGACATGTCAAATGTGGAGGTAATCTGACAGGATGTGTACTCAAGAGCAGTCAGTTGGAATCATGTTCAGTAAGGTTTTTCTTTTTTACTAGGATATTAACGATGACCAAAATCCAATCCGAACTACAGCACGACTGCAAAGCGTCTCAATACATTACATTTACAAAGTATTTTGACACAAATGTATCCTGCTGCAGATGTAGCCTCACAACGCAGCTAATGATCAGTAGCTTACATCAGTTCTATTCACATAAAGAAAAGGCCGTATAGGGAGAGTATGGTGATCTCTTGTCTTGTTTTTCTATTTTGTTGAACACTGACTTACATTTGTCTGTAGATTTTTCTAACAAAACTGCAGAATTATTAAAGTAGGGTAAAAGTTAGGTAGGAAGAACACTTGGTTAAGTTTGGGGAAAACTGTTGCCGTGCTTAAAGGATAAGGCAGGCGATATTCTATATTTTAGTTACTGTCAACCAATGGAAATGCCAAAAACAGTGGTTTAGCCTGTCTCTCAATACTTGATGACTCTTTGGGACTCAGCCCCAAGCCAAAATCTTTAAATATATAATTTCAATTATTTTTCAAAGCTCGATAATTTCCTAAAACAGCTGCTCACTGTAGGTTCTACCAAATGTGACTCAAACCCGAGCAAATAGCACATTTGGTGGCATCGGACCATGTATGTGGGATTGGGTCAAAATAATCGACTGTGTGTGTTTTGTATGTATTTTACTGTAATGACAGTCAACCAGTGGCAACATTGTCACTCGTGTTTTCATCAGTTTTTGGACAACAGTGGAGCTCTATGGCACAGATGAAGAAGCTCTATCCGGCTTTGGATACACACACTGTACTTGTTAGGAGGATCAATGCATTGTTGTTTTGGTCTTTTCATGCAGTTTGTCATCAATGAGAAAAATACAGAATAGCATCAAACTTATCCTTTATAAGAACCCAAATAAACGCTGCAGTTAAATGGGATGCGGATGCAGGCCACATTTACAGACCTCACATGCGTTTAACAATACACTCTTCCACCAGTCGAACTCAACACATTTACTTTTCACTGCACTGCAATATAGGAACATCACGCTACCTGCACTCGCCATTACATTGTTTTTTCTTTTTGTCCAAAACGACTGACATTTCCCCTCGTATGCACACACACACACACACACACACACACACACACACACACACACACACACACACACACACACAGACACACACAGACACACACCGAAAGCAATTTCTATGATTAATGGCCAACCCACTACTACCTGAGCTACAGCTGCCCCACATGCACTAGATGTTGACATGGGACATACGTAACTATGTCCTGCAGAATTTTCCAAAATTAACAATATTTAGTTCAGACCTTTAGTTCATATCTTCTGTCAGGATTTGGTCCTATATAAATTAAGCTGTACTGAATTGAATTGAGATGAAAAAGCACATTAGTACAAAATATAAAATTTTTTCTACATGCACGAATTAAATTAAAAACTTGGAAAAATAAATAAATAGAATATCCCTTTGATGAATGCAAGCATTCACATGTTTGCACACACACTTTATTCAATATTCTATTATTTTGTTGACAATTTAACGCACTGCTGTTGTAGTGAATTTAGATATTTGACTTTATTTTATTGGAGACGACCAATATTGAATGCAAGCTGACCTATTAGGGCTATCGGCGTAATGAAATAATACTTAAAAACACATAAATAAAAAGAAGAATCAATAAAATGAACTTAGTGTCTGGATGAGAAACCTGTTTGGATAGTTGCAGACAAAGCAGTGCTTCAGCTGCATTCGTGGAGCTACACATGAATCCCTACAGATGCTTCTAAAGCTCCCCCTTCTTTTCCCCTTTGTTGAGGCACCCCATCCGAAAATTCCACCTGATAAAAATCTGTTTAGCACCAGTGCTTTTCAAGACAAGCCACTCAACTCTCACTGTGTGCCCCACATCTTAACTGACCACTATCCCCCCTAACCCCCACGCCCCCCTCTGTGAGGTGTAATCAGCACAATATACATTCTCTGCACCGTTTAACGTGTGTGTAATAGATGAATCCATCCTGTTGAAGGGAAAAAAAAAAAGCCTCATCAAAACCCCGCTATCCACTGCTCCTGCCGCTATATCTGCCAGCACACACGCAGCCACTGACTGTGCAGCCTGCTCTGTGTAGATAAGCACTGGAGTTGTGCAGCCAGTGAAGTTTACCTACAACCAGAAAGAGAGAGAGATTGATACATACATATATATTTACCCGGAGAGAAGAAAGAGTGGCACGAGCGAGGGAGAAGGAGGCAAGAGAAAGAGCGAGAGGTGCTTATGATCTTATCTGCAAGTGAATATTTACTTCTCGGTGTGAAATGTTCACCTGCTGCTTCTCAGTGTGGCAGCACACACACGCACACGCACACGCACACGCACACACGCACACATACACACACACACATACCTGTATTGATTTCACAACCTTTTTTATTAATCAAAGCATATTTGATCATGGTGGAAGTCCTAATCCAATATACAGGCCTGGTGTGGTGTGAAAATATAAGGAAAAGATTAGCTTTTCATCAGGAAGTGATCAAACATGAAGTGGGCTGTATTTTTGGCCCCTAAAGAATTCCTCAAAGCTTGTTTTCTGTTGTGTCCTTAGCACTGAATGTAAGACTGGCAATATTCCATATTTTCTTTACTCCCTTAAAAAGACCCAAACCAACAATGAACGTATCCCACCAAGTTCAGTGTGTGTATATATGTCTTATGATCTGTGCCACAGAGCTCTACTGTTTTCCAAATATATTAAAAGCCCAACAGTGAGCAACCCTGTATTTTTGTGGACTCCCTACCACATGCACCCTGCCCTCAGGGCCGTAGCCATGAGACACTGAGGCCTGTCTCTTCTTCTGCTGTCTAGCAGGGCTAGGGGGATTTAGGGATATGTCCCCCCGAGATAATTTCTGAAGGTTGTAGTATAAACCTATGCATTTTAATGCATTTTAAGAATCACTTAGGCGTACAGCCGCTCACCCAGAGCCTGGTTGTGCTCGAGGTTTTCCTTGCCACTGTCTCCTAGTGCTGCTCATGGTGGTTCTCTGTAATAAAGATAGTCTATACCTGCTCTATAGAAAGTCTATACCTGCTCTAATAATAATTCGACCCCAAGCTGGATTCAAAAAGCCATCCGCAGGGTTGAAAATCCACAGCTTAACCTCCGCACACCCCGCCCGTGTCAAACACTCACTACTCCAGGTCATCCAAACAACAAACCAGAATGTTAAAGTTACAACTGTATAAAATATAGAAGAACAAAGGGTGAAGCTTTAACTTGGATACGTGACTGTTATGGCCAGGACCCCTGAAATTTAATTTGGCAATTGCTACATCCAACAAAAACGGCATGTTCAATACAAGGGAAGAAAGAGGTGCTAGAACATGTTTGAGATTTGAAAATTATAATTTGATTCAAATTTAATTCTTGCAAAAACAAAAGTCGTAAAACATTTATGAAAATGTACATAGGTCTTGTATGTCTTTAAATTAAATAAATACCAATAGATAATTAGCCCTTTAAAATAAGAAAAAGATTACTGTAAATGTAACTCCTATTTGCAATGAATTAAAAGGAAGAGGTATTTATCATTACTGATCAATGAATAGTGATAAATGAGGTTTCACTGAAACATTTGGGTGATATCATTGAACACACAACTACATATCTGTGCTTCATTTCCTGTCTGTAAAAATTCTGATATGAGAAGGCGTCGCATGAGAGAGCAGAGGGAATCAGGAAATCTTGTTTTTCCAAAATCTTTAGCAGCGCAATGACTCAGAAGAGCTGCATCTCTCTCACACATGCGAACATATTTATTTTGGACAAAGGCTATATGTCCTGATGCAACCCTTCATCACCACAATGTCTGATTTCATAAAATTCAGTAAAGATAGACAGGATACTGTATGTGCAAAAAGTCCTGTCACACAGACATTACCGGGTAACGTATAGAGCGGCATGATACTCTTCCTTTTGACATGTTTGCGGCTGAATGAGCAACTATGACACGTAGCAATTGGATCCATTTTTAATATTGAAAATATGTATTAATGCAGCTTTTAATTAAGAGGACTGGAATAAAGCAAACCGCAGAAGGCAAAAATTTGTCCTTACAGGAAATCTTCATCAATATCTGTCAATAAGTGGCCATCATCCTCCTCGGTCACGTCAGCTTCATCACCCAGACAGCAATTACATGCGGCACAGCCAAGAGAAGGCCACCACTGGTCTTTTACTTTCTTACATTAGTTTTACTTGTATTTCCCAGTGTGCCCTCTATTTGCCTTCAATTTCCCCAATACCACATTCCTCTCACGTGGACAAAATTACACTTCTTTACTTATCCAGTTTCCATTACTACATTTTTCATGATGTAGTCAAAGTGAGATCAGGCATATAAAATACTTTACTGTGTCATTTGTTTTATCTAATATAATGTTGCTTTCTGATGAACAGATGTGTCTAATAACCTTGAGGCATTTAGAGAATTATGCTGAAAAATCACTGTTGGCTTCTAAGATTGAATTCAATTTGAGAACAAGACAGTAAAAAGTTGTTTCGGGATCAACTTGTTTGGATTAAATAAATATGTGATATAATCACTGGACAATAAGTAAAATTTCTCGTGTTCACCAGTTCAATATTTTTCTGTTTGTGAAGGTCAGAAAGAAAACAACTTTGGTGACATTCAAGAGCAAACACACAGATTTCACTAGATAATAGTTGGAAAGCTGCACATGCAACTTTGAGACGGTCTCTAACAAAGGCAATCCAATTTCTTCTTGCAGTTCCATTTATTAAAGCAGCATGTCGATTGTGGAGACAAAGTGTATATTCTTCATTTCTTTTTCTTTATTGTGGAACAATTGAAAAAAATAACAGTTCAAGTCAGTCAATTCTTTCATTTTTCACATGTGTTCATGCTACCAGAAAGTGTGTTTAAATGACAAATGAAGCCATGAGAGTAAAAATGTGCAGCAGATGTTTCATTTTGCTCAGCATTAATAGTCAAATTAAACATAAAGACATGTTTCGATGACAGTTAACCGCCGCTGGTTTTCTTCGTCTGTCACTGCTGAAAGCTGTGTCTCTGCTGGTGATAAAGTCAGCTGTTCCTGTTGGATGGATGTGGAGAAAGAGGAGCTGGAAGGCCTGTCTCCAGAGAAACGTCATGAGGTGATGAATGAATTTCAGCTTTAATATTCGTCTTGCGCTTGCACCTTTTAAAAAGCAGTTTGAAACATCTAAGTTTGGTGAAAAAGAGAAAATCACAGACCACTGAAGTATAATAAAGTGAATACAGGGAAGTTGTTAACGCATCTCGGAGAGTTTTACATCTGGTCTCTATTAGCCGGCTCCTGTGCGAGAGGCAGTTTCTCAATACAATAAGAACAATAGGATGATCCTGTAACATATTTGTTAAATACGGTCCAGAAACATCTCATAACATTAAGAGCCAGGCGTGGTGACACTTTTGTATGTTTCGTGAATAAATAACATTTTTGAACAGAGCAAAAATATTTTTGTTGCACATATTATCATAAATGGAAATATACAGTGATCAGTCATAACATTTTAACCACTTTACAGGTGAAGTGAAGAGCACTGACTATCTGGTTACCATGGCACCCGTCAGTGGGGCGGATATATGAGGCAGCAAGTGAACATATTGTCCTCCAAGTTGATGGGGATGGGCAAGCGGAAGGATGTGAGCCACTTTGACAAGGAACCAAACTGTGATGCTGGACGACTGGGTCAGAGCATCTCCAACACTGCAGCTCTTGTGGGGTGTTCTGGTCTGCAGGGGGCAGTACCTACCAAAATGGTCCAAGGAAGCAGAACCGCTGAACCTGCGACAGGGTCATGGGCGGCCAAGGCTCATTGATGCGCATGGGGAGCGAAGGCTGGACTGTGTGGTCCGATCCAACAGAAGAGCTTCTGTAGTTTAACTGCTGAAACAGTGATGCTGGTTCTGATAGAAAGGAGTCAGAACACACAGAGCCTCACAGCTTGTTGCGTATGGGGCTGCGTAGCCGCAGACCGGTCAGGGTGCCCGTGATGACTCCTGTCCATTGCTGAAAGTGCCTAAAATCGGCACATGAGCATCAGAATTGGACCACGGAGCAATGGAAGAAGGTGGCCTGGTTTGATGAATCATGTTTCATTTACATCATGTGGATGGCCGGGTGCATGTGTGTTGCTTACCTGGGGAAGACATGGCACCAGGATGCACTGTGGGAAGAAGGTTGAGCAACATGTGGCAGTGTGATGCTTTGGGAAATATTCTGCTGGGAAACCTCGGGTTCTGCCCTTCATGTGGATGTTACTTTGACATGTACCACCTACCTAAACATTGTTGCAGACCAAGTACACCACTTCATGGAAACGCTATGCTCTAATGACTGTGGCCTCTTTCAGCAGGGTGATGCATCCTGCCACACTGCAACATGCTTCAGGAATGGTTTGAGGAACGAGTTCAAGGTGTTGCCTCCAAATTCCCCAGATCTCAATCCAATCGAGCATTTGTCGGGTGTGCTGGACCCAGCACTTCGCAACTTACAGGACTTAAAAGATCTGTTGTCTTGGTGCCAGATACCACAGCACACCTTCAGAGGTCTAGTGGAGTCCAGGCCTCGACAGGTCAGAGTTGTTTTGGTGGCAAATAATGGTCATAATGTTATGGCTGATCGGTATATGTGCCATTAATGAGTTAATGAATAGTGTATTTATTTACTTCTGTGAGGTACAACAACATAATACTTGCTGGAGTGGAAAAAAACATTGCCACAGATAATAATTCACGCAACAATTACTTTTTCTTCAAAATGTATATGGTAAAACAGTTTAGTATTATATACAGCCAACTGTTTAGGAGAGAGTGTTGGCATTTCTGGCATCATCCATCGGGTTTTAAAGGTATTTATTAAATTAGCCGGGTACAAGTCTGTTTTGGAGCATTTAATCCAAAACAGTCAGCAAGATTATTTCATAGGACCAAGCAGCCATCGTCGTGATCATTCCTTCCATCGTCGTCATCACTTTTAATCCATTATTAGCTGATGCACAGCAGCCACACTGCGTGAGGACTTTCTCAAGGTCAGCCATGTTTATCTCAACAGAAGGAAGGGAAAAAGTGCAGACGCATCACCGAAACACCGGGAACAGGCCGGACCTAATGCAGGCCTTCGGCTCTTTGTTTACAGATGTTTTGATTAAAATTCATGAAAACAAAAGCAACAAGGAGTGGGCTTTGAACCAGCAGCAGAGTCCATTCTCCCACAACTCCAAAGATAATATACCTGATTCTAGATGCATTTTATGAGGTTGCTGTATGTGTGTGTGTGCTTGGACGACCTCGCTCAAAGCAGTGTTATTATGTATTTATGTGTGTGTGAGTGTCTGCATCTACATCATGGGCTACGCACAAAGTGGAAATGAATAATCGCAGGCTGATGGTGTATCAAATGTTTCCGTGTCCTTTCTGATGTCCTGCCTGTCTAAGAAGGTTTGAACTTTGTTCACACAAAAAGGAAAAGAAAGTTTTCATATCACCCAGAGAACGACGACCTCATTTTCATGTTTGACAACCATGCACTGTTGAGCACTGTTGACGTTATAAAAGAGAAGCATATTTTATATTCATATTTATAATGCACTAATTGCGTGGTAAGTGAGTAAATCTGATATGTGTGTTTCTGATGTATGACTAACAACGAGCGTATGTACTGTATGTATAGTCTTAGAGGTAAAATAGCCCCACTGACTTTATGGTTAGACTATAGAGTCGGTCAGTGTCGAACTAGGCAACCTTACATTTAATAAAGAAGCTCATTAGTGAATCAAAGGCAGATTTACCTGAAAGAAAAGTAACTTCTGTAATATTCATTAACCATCAAAACATATGAATGAACAGCATATTGAAAAGATTGCTCTTCATGAGTGTTAACCGTAGTGGTGCTGAAAGTTAAAGTTTGCCCTCAGCTGGGAATTAGGTAAGGGTCATGGGGTTATAATTAAACTAATTAATCCTCTAGGTAAGTAAGAATCTACACCGCAAATTCCATGCAAATCAGCCCATTACATTTTGAAATGTCTTGTGTTCATTTTGAATCATTGGGCTGATGGTGGTAGTGTATAGTATAGTCATGATGTTGATGACGTATCTTGCCTTGAACAAACAGGTTGGACAGACAGGCTGACCGAAGCTACAATCCTGAGATTTTGCTGTTAGCTGGGCAAAGAGTTACCCATGTGCCTTGAAACAGAAGCTTTCCTTTTCCTGAAACCCACTATGCAATTTCACGTAAAATACAATATACAGCAAGAAAAACCTGACCACCATCACCACCTACCTGTTGGTTTCTGAAGATTATAATATAATAATAATATAATAATGTAATAATAATGTTATAACAGTTTCTGAGAGATAAAATAATGTCTCACCCTGTCAGACGTTGCCTTTGGTACTCTGAATCGACATCAGAAATAAGCTTAAATTTTCCATGAAGACTATAGCGAGGACATTCTAAAATACCTCAAAGATTTGAAATTGCTCATTTTTGGAAAATGTGGGACAGATCTGGCAGTTTGACACTAATGATGTTACTATGTGATGTAGCCTGTATATCCATAACCAGCTACGTAGCTGGTTATGGATATACACTCCAGTCATATACACACATGTATATGACTGGAGTGTTTCCCTCTTGGTTCAGTTTCTTTTTCACATAGAGGAAAAATCCCATTGAACCCAAATGCATCACTGCAAACCACGTGAGAACGTTCACTCTGCTTATTGGTTAGATGTGTCTGGGGATATTACACACTCTGGTGCAGTAGGTGGCAGCATGCACCATTGACATTGGTTTGTAGTCCGCCAGTAAATCCAAAGAAGAAGAAAACATTTAAATACAGGAAGAATGTCCTGTGTTCTGAACTAAAGCATATTTCTGTCGGAGGAATATTACTGGTTCGTTCTCCAGCTAGCTGCTATTGTTAGGAACAGTTTGCGGGCTCTGCCGCATCCCAGAATGCAAAGCACACCTGGCTACAGGAGACATTTAGCTCAAACTTGCGGAGTATACCACATAATTGGGTGGGATCATGTTTCTACCACAAACAAACCTCTCTCGTTTGGAACCGGACCAAGACCACCTACTCTAAAGGGTCTGGGTGCATTTGTTAAGGTCTGTGGCTGAGAGGATAGTGCGGTTGTCCATTAACCCCAGGGTTGGTGGTTCGATTCCAGCTCCTGCTGCCCGCATGTCGAAATGTCCCTGGGCAAGACACTGAACCCCGAGTTGCCCCCGGTGGTGGCCAGTGTGGCAACTGTGTCCCCGTCGGTGTGTGAATGGGTGAATTAGACTACTGTTCAAACTTAGCTTACTGTTACAGCGCTTTGGGAACCGTTCCGGTTGAAAAGCGCTATATAAGAAAGAGTCCATTTACCATCATCCGGTCATCATGGTCTTTTATGGTGCGGCGGCTCAGACATGCACAAAAATAAAAGGCAGCAGGCTCAGAAATGCAAAGACTTTGCCCGATATCTGTATGTCTTATACCTATTGTTTGTACTATTAAATCAAAATGATATGCAACAATTTAAACTTGGATAGATTTTAAAAAGTGTCATTTTGCAGTACAAACATTCTGACTTTCAGACTGTTGTATGTATCTTTTGTTCTGATTCTGGACTTTCTGATCCACTTGTGCCTCAACTCTTTTAGTTAATTAGTTTGTTTTAATTTCCATGTCAGGGCAAACATTTGGCCCACCCCACATGGGGTTTCGAGACACTACTATTTATTAAACGTAAAAAAATATATATAACATGTATCTTCCAGTAACACATATACAAACAGAAAATAAACTAACCATTAGTTACAACATTATGTCTTTCTTTAGCTTTGTGTAATTAATCGTGAAATTTTCAGTGTTTCATTGTGTGAAAAGCCACTCAATTTTTCATATTCAATCATTCATTTTTTACTAAATAAATTGTAACCTCACTAACCAAAGTGTCTCTGACCAGTGCAGAAGTATAATTATACGCTTAAAACATAAAAACGGGATCTAAATCAGTGTAAACCAGAAAATAATAAAACTATCCGTAAAAATAAATAAATAAAGGCTACTGCACACTGGCGAGGTAGAAATGCACCCTTTGAGGAGGCTGTGGCACAAATTGATGCTCCTAGTGTGCAAATTAGTACCAATAAGTGGCAGAAATTGATTAGTACGCTTTAAACCGGCGGAGGGAACTAATCATAGCTGATTGGCTAGCGTGAACTCCTGCAGTACTGTGCAACCTCAGTGGCACATTTTAGAATCGCTAGCTTTAAAATGCTGCATTTATTTATATAGTTTACAGTAGTTGTACAGATCGTGGTTGTAACCCCAATCTGAAACATAAAAGAAAAGGTACAAATCACATGTTTTTGTGTTAAACATAGGACACAGTGTTGCAAGAGATGCAACAGTACAGATGTATGTAGATTTTAGCAGCCATCAACAGACAGCTTGGCACGGCCCAGTGTGTGTTTGAAGGTAATGGCCTCACTTCACTGTGGTTTGGTGTTCAAAGATGAGCTTGTTGTCAGCCTGCTGTTTGTGCGTTTTCCAGTTTGCTCAGCGCTAATGTTTTCTCCACCTCCGTCTGTTTTTCAGTTTAACTTAAGGTGGGACGATGTACAGTATGTCTCGGTGTGGATCGATCTGTGTTGATAAAAACATACTCCCACATTCGGTCTGTGTTTGAGACACAAGGTTTTTGTGGGTCGAATCTCTAGAGATTCAAAAGGAGGCAAATCTTTGTCGGGCGCTCCTTGTTTTGCATGTTTTCCTCCCTGATTGTGTGATTCCTGCCTCTGATTTTCTCTGCTTGTGTCTCGTTTTTGTTCTGACTGGTCTCTCTTCTTGTCCGCCCATACTACTCTCTTTCTGCCTTCACGCCTCCTTATTTTCCTCTGTCTCTGCTTGTGTTTGTCTGCCTGACTCTCTGTCTCTTTCTGTCTGTCCGCTGAACTGTTTATTTTTTGTATGTCTCTCTTTATCATTCTGTCTCTCTGATTTCCCTGCTGATTTCTGTCCGTCTGTCTGTCTTCCTCTTTCTGTTTATGTTGGTCTCATGCGTTGTTGGTTTTGTCTCGTAACCCTTCCCTCGTCATCTGTCCTCCTATTTCTTTCTCTTTCTTTTCTTCTGCCCCCACCTCTCTGATCGTGAGTCTTCCTCTGCCTTGCTTCTCTGCATGTCTGCCTCTTTCTTTCGGTCTTCTGTTTCCATCACCCCCTCGCTTCGCCTGTGTTCTGTCGCCGTCCTTCCTCCGCCCGTGTGTCTTTCAGGACTGTGGCGTCTTTGCTGTCTTAATGTTTTTGCTGCTCGGCTCGGGTCCAGAAAGTTACGTGGGGCTAAGTGTTCGTACAGCCAATGGCAAGATGAGCCGTATGAAAGCACTGAGCTAATAGACATGATGTATGGCTCCCTACGTGACTGCTTTGGTAAAGAAGCAGCATCCTACTGCAAGGACACAGCCCTCTGCTGCATGTCTGCGTGTGTGTGTGTGTGTCAGCTGTAAAATAGCAATGAAATCTCAATGCCAAGTTATCTTCTGTTCTTCGCTTCGGCATTGGAAGAACCATTGCTGTGTGTGTGTGTGTGTGTGTGTGTGTGTGTTGGCCTCGCCACCACGTTAACGCTTTCTGTCCTGGACACCCCCCCCTCCCCCTCCCCCTCCGCGCTTAGCAGTTGCCATGGCAATGCACCAAGAGGCTCCATCATGTGTCTGCACCTGTGACTGCAATTTTATAACCACTCACAAAGCACACTTTGTGTGTTTATATGTTGATATTTTTACTGTCCTCATTTAGCATTTGATCATGTTGCCGGTACTGCGAGGTGACTCTGAGTAAGAGGTGTTCTCTCAGGCTCGGTTTTTGTGGTTAGATTGAGTCTCACAGAGACATCATGGAAACAGCGAGTTGTCTTAAGGTGAAGATTCGATTGAGTGACGTGATAAGGAAATGTTAGATCGATGGAAAATGTCAGCCTTTCTCCTCGTACTGATGATTATGAGAGCTATCTTCTCACCTCCCAGCACATCACACATTGTTTTAATAGAAATTCTGAGATTACAGGTGTTCATCTGACAGAAAACAAAATTACACGTGCAAAAGTCTAATCAAATCTATTCTCCAATCACAATAAATGTACATACAGTGGTTGAGTTTAGTGTGCAGCGTTCTGAAGCATGACCCTTAAAACAAATGTCTTTAGCAGAGTCTAGGATAAGGTCACCCAAAGAGAGATTTTTCACCTGTTTTTTTTTAATAATGTTCAGGGGCTGTAAGAGGTAAAATTATCTTGTAGTTCGCAAGCAAAAAATTTAGATTAGAGGAATTTTGCGCAACATAAATGTCTTTTCTGACCTCTCAGATTCAACTTGAGACCCCTCGGGGGGCAAGGGAACCACTGCTCTAAAGGACCCATGAATAGCAATGCACAGTGGATTACATGCGGGAAATTTGGTAGGACTACCAGGGGGTGTTAACTCAACAAATATGAATAACGCCGTAGTTTTCAATGTCCTGACACAAGTAGCACAGTGGCAGGTCGGCGTAGAGGTTTGGTGAGATCGGCCCAAAACAGGAGGCACGGTCCCAAAATCTCCACAAATAGCCATGCGTGCCAAGGCAGCATCCTAAAGCAAAACGCTGAAGCCCCCTGCCCGATCAATCATTGCAAGTAGCCCTGAATAAGAGTTCCAGGCCTGGAGAAAGACGCTGCTTGTTCTCTGCAGCCTATTTTATGTTTTTCCTCTCATGGGCTCAGCTCCATTTTATACAAGCAAAAGGAAGTGGAACAAGCTAACTTTGTCTGCTCTAATCTAAGTCTAATCTATCTGTTATTATATTCTTTTATTTCTTGTCATGTCATACACTTTAAGAAAACCTGCTTGAGTACTCCAAAGAAGAATGCTATTGTTTTTTGGAGGATTACAAAAGGTTGTTTTTCTCTGTCAGATTATGATTGTAATCCATCTTTCTGCTGATTCAAGTCTGAGGTGATCGGTGGGTGTTGATCAGTTGCACCTGACGGACCATCAACCAATTGCAGTACTACGCTGGACTCGGCGATAATTTACTATTGTTGTTTATGGTCGCCCCATTTAATTGCATTACAACAGATTTCTTATATTGGCAATCTATTGACTAGTAATCCTCGTCACATCTGGAACCTAATGGAAATCGTAGCATTAGACCTTCAATTCTTGAGAATATATAAATCTTTCCAGATAAAAATGTGAAACTATTGTTAAAACGATAATACAATAATATAACAATTAAAATCAACGTGACACATGTGATTTGTTATGTTTTTGTTTTTATTGCCTGGTTTTGTGTCCTTCAGTTAGAGCATACATGTACATCTGCATCGACTGCGCCTAGTTATGGCCATGAGGATGACCTCTCTTGTGTTTCTTGTGTGTTTGTGTTATTGCCAATCTATAGGGCATGCAGGAATAACATCCATTGTATTTGGGTTTGACTCTACAGAAGTGGTTGTAGAAGTAACAAGCTCCTCGCTTTGTATGTTGTTGTTTTTTTGAAAAAACTTAAGCACTGCACATTTTTAGACATGAATTGGTGATTTTATTGTGTCAAAAATGCAGAAGGGGCTTCAGCTCTGCCTCAACCTAAAAGTAATAGATATACCAAATAAATATCAGTTATCTGGGTTTTATTGCTGTGCTGAAAGCCCTTTCTTCATTTTTGATCAGTTGTTTGACCAGAACTGTATTGTATTGTTTTGCAGAGAATTGATTTTGATGCGATCAGAAATTGTCCCCGATGTTGTCATGTCCTCCTTCTCCTTGGACGTCCTGTTGATTAAATGTGACTTTCTATTGTTGCAGCCATGTCGCTTTATTTGTTCAGCACCATCAACTATTGATGGTCATGTCAGTTATAGTTCTTGCTTTATTTATTCCAAACACTACAATACATCACTTCCTGAGCTATGTTTTTTCTTTATGCGGTAAAGACCTGTCTGACACAATGTGTTCAGAACGGCAAATGTAAAAGCCTTCATGAACTCAGTACTGGATGAATCACTGATGCCAGTCAGCAACAAGTTATTATTTTGATATTAGTCATCTGCACTTAAAGCTCAGTCTAAGATTTGCACTCGCTGTGAGTCACAGCTAGAAGTAACAAACTGTCAAAGTAAAATGTTCAGGCTGGGAGGGACTTATCCATCCACAAGTTACCTGGGAGGGTAGCTAACTTTTATACCACTGTTTACAGGCCTGAGACCCAGCAGAAAGCCCCGGTGAGTGCCCCTCCTCCCCCGCCGCCCCCTCCGCCGCCCCCTGAGCCGGCAGGGCCCCCGGAGCCAGAGGAGGAGATCCTGGGATCCGACGATGAGGAGCAGGAGGACCCCGCAGACTACTGCAAAGGTCAGAACAACAGACGGACGCACACACACACACACACACACACACACGCTGAAGTCATCTGTCCCAGCTCATCACTTTCACTCTCTACATCTAGCTCAACAATGGCCACCCTGTCTCACGCTGTCTCCCCTCTCTGCCTCTGTCTGTGATTCTTTTGCTCTCTTCTCCCTCCGTCGTAATGGGATCTGCAGCAGTGTCGTTGTAGCCGTCAGTGTGACACGCATGGTAGTTGTGACACTGGTGTTTCAAGGTTGTTCGGTTGGTCCCAGAAAGGAGCGGCACTCTGATTTCCCTGCAGTGGCTCAGGATGCTAACGGCTGTGCTGTCTGCTAAAGGGGTTCATTTTCATTACGCAGCTCCATTTCAAAATGCTACATCTGTTCTGCAATCACTGTAGAACCTTAGACTTCACTCATTACATGATATCTGTAGGTAGCAGCAGTGCAGCATGTTTTACATTGTATTTGAGAGGCATTTGTTTTTAGATGGCTTGCATCTTGTTTTGGAGGTAATCTCTTGATTTCTATGAGGTTGTTTTTGGAAGAAGTACAGCCATATCAGTCATATCTCACTTGTGGATCTTGTGGACTTGTGGACTAAAAGAAAAGAGAAAAGGTCTTCCAAGCTGACCTCCAAGCTCAGACAGCTTGGTATCAACTCATCCCTATGCAACTGGATTCTGGACTTTCTGACTAACAGACCTCAGTCTGTTAAGTTAAACAACCACACCTTCTCCACTATCACCCTGAACACAGGCGTGTCACAAGGCTGCGTGCTGAGTCCTCTATTGTACTCCCTGTTCACCCATGACTGCGCTCCTGTTTATGACTCCAACACCATAATCAAGTTCGCAGATGACACAACCGCGATAGGTCTCATCAGAGGTGATGATGAGAAGGCCTATAGGGATGAGGTACAGCACATGGCCACGTGGCGTGCTGACAGTAACCTGGTGCTCAACACCATGAAGACCAAGGAGATCATTGTGGACTTCAGGAGGACTAGAAGCCACACACACACCCCCATCTACATCAAGGGAGTAGCAGTAGAGCGGGTGCCCAGCTTCAAATTCCTTGGCATCCACATTTGCGAGGATCTCACCTGGTCCTTGAACTCCTCCACTATTGTGAAAAAAGCACAGCAGCGCCTTTGCTTCCTACGCAGCCTTAAGAAAGCTCACCTTGGTCCCCAGATCCTGGTGGACTTCTACCACTGCACCATGGAGCCTGCACCGCGTCCTGCCGGAAGACCCTCCAGCGCATCGTGAGAGCAGCTGAGAAGATCGTCGGTGCCTCTCTCCCCTCCCTCCGAGACATTTACAGTTCACGTCTCTCCCGCAAAGCCCTCTGCATCGCAGGGGACCCCACTCACCCGTCACACAGTCTTTTCAGCCTGCTGCCATCAGGAAGGAGACTGCGGAGCCTGCAGGCCAGTACCAACAGACTGAAGGACAGCGTCGTCCACCAGGCTGTCACTGAACTCAGACACTCTCAGGAACTGCACTGGCACAACATTCACTTTACCAATGCATAAGCTAATTCTATTGCACTAATATCATATATATTTGCACTGTACATGACCCAAACCCACAGATCTGAATCTGTTATGTGCCTTACGCCATGTTTATTTTATTTTATTTTGTTTCTAGGTTGGTTCCTCTGTATGTCCTGTACATGCTGCAAGATTGACAATAAAGCAGACTTTGACTTTGACTTTTCAAACCATACTGACAAACTTTTGCACTCTATATATATATTTGTACATATAGCGTATGTTGCATTTTTTTATTTTAGTCCACTTCTCCTCTGTATATACATATTCAAAGGTATGACACATGCCTTCTGGATACTGTAACTTCTGCAATCTCTGTAAATATATACTATGATTTGGCACTTCTGGTTAGAGGCTAGACATTTCATTGGCTTTGTACCTGTACTCTGCACATTGGCAATAAAGTTGAATCTAATTTAATTTAAAAAGGTCACATCTCTGTTTTATATTTTGACATTCTCTTAAAAACAAGTGGTTCTCGTCATAAAGCTCTTCATCTTTTTGATCTTCTACTCATTCCTGAACATTTTAAGAACTTTAAAAACTGTTAACCCTGTTAGAAGAAGTGAAGAATTATTATTATTATGAGCCGTAGTAGTAGTATTAGTAGTGTTCTGTGTACATATTTTGGCCTGCCCACCCTTCTTGTGTGTCCGTGCTATTTTGTTTAGAATTACACAATTTACCAAGTGTATGCTGAGTAAAATACACCTACAATGAATGTAACCCTGGCAAGCGAGACTTCGCTGTCTGCCAGCTGGTACTGTCGTTGTAGCAAAAACAAAGACGATTTTGACGTCTCATTTAGGTAAATATATTCAGCTCCAGGTTGAAGCAGTACAAAAAATTACCAAATTATATTTTGTTTTACCTCTTGTACACAAGCCCGGAAATAATGAAACTCGAAAATAAAATGGTTCTTGAACCCCTTTTGATTACAATCATGACCCTGGTCTCTTCTGAAAGGTTTGTCTTTTTGGAGTAACTCTGACTTTATGATACTTTAAGTGATACTTTTCTATGTTACTGTACTGCTTCGCATGTACTCCTGTTACAAAATAAGTATCTGTTGTCGCAGTGATTTTGGTATGTTAAAATGGTTCACAACGTTAGATTGCTTTGTGTTTAATTTGTTCAATTTTAAGTTGAGTTGAACTAGATGTCAAATAAATTAAGAAAAGCTAAACTGTAGGGCCACCGCTTAAATAGGGGCTTAAATTCCTGCTACAGATGTGTAGTGCTGTATTATTTACATTTATTAAGCATAACTCATATTTGCCCAATACTAAATAACACACATGTTCACTAGTGCTGCAACTAGCGATCATTTTGATTATCAGTTGATCTGTCGATTCGTTGGCCTATTAAATTGCGTATTGAAACAGTGAAAATAGCCATAATAATTCCTCAAATTCCAAGGGAACATCTTCAAATGTCTTCTTTTTTTGTCTGACAAACAGTCAAAAAGCAGAAAACTATCACCGAAGACTAAGAAAAGCCACAAATCTTCACATTTAAGAAGCTCAAACAAGCAAAATTGCTAAATGTGTTCAGTTGATTTTGAAAATAGTGGATGAATTTCCTTTTTTGTTCAACTAATCATTTTAGCACTAATTAACTAACTAACTAGTTTTTCATTTGTGTCTTAATTGTAGCTTCACTAAATGTTACCTGCCAGGTGGAAATGTTTGTGCTGTACTTTCCTCCTGCTTCTCTCCTGTCTCATTTTCAGTCTGTTTGACCTCCCTCCCTCTCTGCCGCTCTCCCTCCACTTCTTACTCACTAATGGATTTCATGTCATTGCCTGGTTATCACTAACAGTCGCCTGTAACCTTCATCTTCCCTCTGTCTCTCTCTCTGTCTCTCTCAGGAGGGTACCATCCGGTGAAGATTGGGGATTTGTTCAATGGGAGGTACCATGTGATCAGGAAGTTGGGGTGGGGCCATTTCTCCACCGTATGGCTATGCTGGGACATACAGTGAGTCTCTCTCTCTCTCTCTCTCTTTTTCTCTCTCTCTCTCTCTCTCTCTCTCTCTCTCTCTCTCTCTCTCTCTCTCTCTCTCACACACACACACCACTGACATGTCATGACCCAGACACAGCCCTCAACAGACCCTGTCACACACCGACACAAATGCACACACACACATGCACACAAAGTCAGTCCTTCCCTTCACCTTGCTCTCTCTCGCTCTTTCTCACACACACACACACACACACACACACACACACACACATTACATAACCCACACACACCACACATGCACCTGTGTGACACGATCTGGCACGTCACCACGACGACGGTTGGCTGGCACCAGAGCCATGCATTTGCACTATAACGTTGTTTCTTGCTCGCGTGGCAACCAGGGTGGAGAGGTGACAGTGTCATCAAGCCAGTGTCAGCTTTCACTCACTCACACACACAAACCCATTTACTCGTGTGTGTCACTGGTGTTAATTACATCGATGGTGGTCATAAACTAATGAGTTAGAGTTGGGTTACGCACGCAGTACAGTTCGAACACATTCACAAATATGTCGTGGATTTCAATGGATGCTGGTTATCAGTGTGTCAATATTAAGCCTTCTCTCCTACCTCCGAACATGCTTAATGTACACATGAATTTATATCAGAGCAATACTTAATATATTATTACCATTATTACTTTCTTTCGCTTCTTTTCGCTTGCTTCTTTTTTCTTTTGTTAATTTCAGACCTTCCAAAACAGTTTTCGTTTTGAGTGCATCCTCTCTTCCTTTATCTTTTCATTTTTGATTTAAGTTGGTAAATGAAATGAAAAGAATGATAATGTTGCTCTGTGTCTGCTGGATGTATCAGGAAGCAACTACTGAGCAATTTCCATTAAATACAGTTTCTTCATCAGTGTCAATATAAGATTCTGAATTTATGATCAGTTATATTCATTGAGTCATTGAGTGCGCCGCTTACTCACTTTTTAGGGACACAATCTCATCATCAGATGAGTTGGAACAAAATAATTAACAAATGCACAAATCTAAAAATAAGGACAGTATGTGAATGTCACCACTTAGCTGTTCTCTGTAAATGTTGATGTCTTGTAAAGGTGTCGTATAATCCCAGAGTGTATGTACTGTAAGGAAACTTGAGACGGCCTCAGACACCACCCTGATAGCTCTGTGCTGGAATGCATCAGTCTTAAATTTTGATTGACGTCTACCATTAGTGCCAATGTTATTTCTATGTCATTTGCATTTCCAATGGCTATGTGGGCCGTGTGAACGATAGCTGAGCAAATAAAGGCATGGTGAGGGACGTTTTATAATGCGTTTGACACGAATGAACACATTAATCTGCATTACACATTGGGGTGTGAGTCAGTGTAAAATGTAATTACTGTAATTGTGTTTCATTTCAGAGTGAAGAACTTTGTGGCGATGAAGGTGGTGAAGAGCGCCCAGCATTACACAGAGACAGCCCTGGATGAGATCAAACTGCTGCGATGTGTGAGAGCCTGATTAGTTTGACATTTAAATGTTTGGGAATCTTCCGTTGTTCATTTTTTGTTTGTTCCTTGTTTTTCTGTCTTTCCTGTCTTTCTTTGCTCTTTCCTTCCTCTTATCATCCCTCTTGTTTCCATTTGTCTGTCCTCGCTTGCTCGTTCCCTTTCCTCCTTTCCTCCCTTCTTTCCTCCCTCTTCACACTTTGCAACTCCCCCATCTCTGTTTCTTTGTTAACAAGAAACACTAAAGATACACTTGTCACTTTACTTGCATGGTGGGTGCAGAGGACAGTCCTCTTTATCTCCCACATCCATCTCCCTTGTCCTCTTCCTTTCCTGCTCCTCATTTCCCCCCTCTTCTCCTCTTTCCTCTCTACTTTTCCCATTCTCTTTGTCATCCCATTTCCTCTTTCTTCCTGTTCCATCAGTCTTTCATGTTCCTCCCTGTTTTCCTGTCCTTTTACCTTCAGTATTTTGTCTTTCTGTCCTTTCTCTATCCTACCGTTGTCTGTCCTTCATGTTCTGCACCTTCTTCCTGTCATGTTTGCTTCATCCTGTTGTCCTCTTGTCCTCCAGGTGAGAGAGAGCGACCCCAGTGACCCCAACAAGGACATGGTGGTCCAGCTGATAGATGACTTCAAGATCTCTGGAGTCAACGGCATACGTATCCCGATCAGAAATGTGTGTGTGTGTGTGTGTGTGTGTGTGTGTGAGTGGAAGAGATACGATTATGTGAGTCCTTGACTCTCCATCCCAGATGTGTGTATGGTGTTTGAGGTGCTGGGTCACCACCTGCTGAAGTGGATTATTAAGTCCAACTACCAAGGTCTGCCGCTGCAATGTGTCAAGAGCATTATCAGACAGGTAGAGCGACACACACACACACACACACACACACACACACACACACACACACACACACCAAATCTATTTATAGACTTCACAATATCTCAGACATTGCTGCCTGTATTTCCACAAAATTGGGATAAATGTTGCTTCTGATCACTGCAATCCAGAATTTGTAAAATTACGGGGTTTTCCTTAAGAGTGGCAGTGTATTACAGGTCAAACACAATGACATATTTATTAGATATTTGTGAAAAAAACAAAACACAGGAAGCAATCTGAGAAGTCATTTGACATTACTATGGTTGTGTTGATCTTTTGGACAGCACTTATTTAGAAGAAAGTTATAAAAACACATACCAGCTAAAAAGTGGTATATACAGAGCAAGAGACAGACTTACACAGCAACATTCACACCCAAGACTCAGGCCTCCTAATACATGCTATTGTGCACTTCCTTAGCACTTCCATCCTAAGACGCAGGACTTTCAGGCATTTCCCACTCAGCCACCTGATCAGCATGTGACGTTGTCGAGCCATTTCAGCTGCTGCAAGCCTCTCAAAAGAGCCACGGCTGAAGATGAGTGGAAATTAAATGAGGCTGTTCCCCCCTTCGACCTCAGAGCCTCTGGACAGAAAGAAATGATAGAAACAGTGAAACAAAAACATCAACCGGCTCTGCTCTCTGCCCTCAGAGAATGACAAGCATGAGAATAATGGCCAACGTGGCTCTGAGAAAGAGGAATGAAGGGGAGCGAGCTAGAGAAGGAGAACTGAACAGGGCATTTAGTATTTATTGGAGAGTTTACACGTCGAAACGAGAAGTGTGAGCATGTTTTTAAGTGATTCAAATCTAAATCTGTCTCCGTTTATCTGAATGTGTTTGTAGGTCCTGCAGGGTCTGGACTACCTCCACACTAAATGTAAAATTATCCACACGGACATCAAGCCAGAGAACATCCTGATGTGTGTAGATGACGCCTTTGTTAGGCGTATGGCTATGGAGGCAACCGAATGGCAGAAAGCTGGAGCCCCCCCACCGTCTGGATCAGCAGGTAGACACAATACACACTCACACTGTGTGTATTTTAAAGGATATAGATCAACATTTTGGGAGGTTCAATTTCTTGCTGAGAGTTAGACGGGAAGATCAATACCACTCTCCAACAAGGACAATACAGATAAACATTGTCACTGGGATGTGACATGTATCCAGCTGCAGCTCATTTGCAGCCCCTGACCCAGTTTTGGATGTTGTACATGACCGTGTGTGAACTGAATCCATTCAAAAGTCATTCAGTGCTCATATCTGTCTGCTCAATATGAAGCTACAGCCAGCATCTGGTTAGCTTAGCATAAAGACTGGAGACAGGGGAAACAGCGCCTGGCCAAGAAATAGTCCAGCGAATAACGCGAGTAAAACCACTAATTAATTGCCTTGTCGATTTTTACACTTACCTGTAATAAGACATGTACATTGGTGAATTGAGTAACATCTAAGCATGCACTGAAGTCTGTTGGTTTGGTGTTTTATTTAGGCAAGATGTGTAGCATCTTAATTGAATTTTAGATTTTAGGTAAAAGGGTAAGCTTATAGAACACGTAGAAGGTCAACAGCTCATATTGCTGATTTGGAATTGGCATTTATAGTAAAGGCAAATAAGTCATGAATTGTTAATAATCTAATTCATCTTTCTTTCTCTCTAAACGATCATGTTTAATATTGAAGTGCTCAGTAAGGCAAAATAATTCAAAGAGAAGCCTTTTGTGTCTCCTCCGTTTCTTTCCTTTTTGTACCACACAGAGATATTTCTTGCTTTTTCATCTCTTTAAAGTCCTTAAAAAACAGTCTCGACAAACTCGACATGAACCCTGTCCTCCCGGTGAACCTCCCAATGAGCTGTCAATTGCTTACTTCACTCGATGGAGTCTTTTTGAGCCTTTAGGGGAACCAATTATACTGCATACATTTCTACACAATTAAAGTCAGGCACAAAACCATCAAGTGTCAAAACAGGAGGGCTCGGCAGTGACCGAATCTGTCTGCGATTGAAGAGACAAAACAAACAAAATGTTTTATTTACATTAACATAAGTGCAGACATGTGGTATATAGCTAAATTTTATTTATGCTTCCTGCTTACTTCTGTTAGATTGACGCTACATCGGACAAAAATGGCAACATATTTTGGATTGTTAGCATTATAATAAGTTTATTTAGGAATTTTCTTTGGTGTACAGAAAATTCAGATTGATATATGATTGTGCTCGCTGAGCTGCTAAGCTCGAGACCCTCTGTAGCTGACAACAATCAATTAGTCAATCCTATAATTAGTGTTTTGTGCACCACTTTGTCTGTTGCGTGTGCATATTAAGAGACTATTTATGGAAAACACTGAAGGTTGATCATATTTCGTTTGCAAATTTGTTTGGAAATGGGCAGTACTTATACCTAAGACTATTTTTATACAAGTATCACTCTTCTGAGGTTCGTTTTCCAACTGTTGATTGGTGTCAGATGATTCAGGTCAGAGAATACTGTCCCATATAGGAGCTACTTTCTCAGGCATGAGGAGAATAAACCATTAATATTATGGATCTGGGTCAAACGAATAAGGCTGTGGGAGTGTGAAAGATCTTTTGTTTGCAATTGTCTCACTTCACCTACAGATTCTTTATGTATCAGCTTTTAAAGGGAACGTGTACAAAACCCCAGTGATCTATTTTCCAGAAGATGAGTAGAGAATTGAACGCAGTGTGAACTCAGCTGTGTGGCGGATTGATGACGGTGACACAGTGAAGCCTCTGATTGTTGTTGTCTTTTTTTCTGTCAGTTAGCACAGCCCCCCAGCTCAAACCGGTGAGTACAACAGATGTGAGTATGAAAGAAGAGGAATGCACACACACACAAACATAAACACACACACGCACGCAGTTATTTAAACTGCTTTCAAAGCTCTTGCCGCTCTACTTTAGCAAAGATGTTTGTTTAATGACTTTTGCAGGAATTTCCAGACTTCCCAGTTGCAGGGAAATTAGAAATGTGTTACTTTGCATGTCCATGTCAGAGAAACCTGGTGAAAACAAGCAATGTCATAACCTACTGTTCTTGTCCCATAAGCTAAGAAAAACAGCCGTGTTTTTAGCTTTGTATTGATGCATTTACATTTAATCCAATGGGGTTTTAAGTGGTTTAGCCTAAAGCCCCATAAAACCTCATTTCAAATTATAAGTATTTCACTTAACAGTTTTTAAGGCAAAATAAGTGTCATGACATGAGTTAAAGCTCAGCAAACGACATCCTCGGTTATTGCTTGACAGTGGTCTTGCAACATGAGCAAACAGCTCTACAACTCTCTGCAGACTTTGATTCAGATGTTGCTAAATCCTGATTGGTGCACAGAAGAATGTGGCATCACATGTCTCATCGCCTGAGCCCCGCCCACTTTGAACCGTCTTTAAAATAATAAAAACTGTTTTAAATAGTGTGTTTATGTACAGTAGGAAACTGAATTAAGAAGATAGGTTTTCAGGGCCTTTTAAGAAATAGGATCATTTTCTAAACCCACGAATGAATACTTGATCCCTTGGTTTGAAAAATGAAGTGCTCCATTTAAAATTTTTAACATCAATTTACAGTGGAAGTGATAGTGGACACTTACAGTACTGTGCAAAAGTTTTAGGCAGGTGTGGAAGAATGCTCTAAACTACGAATGCTTTCAAAAATTGAAGTGTTAATAGTTTAGTTCATCAATTAACAAAATGCAGTGAATGAACAGAAGAGAAATCTAAATCTAATCAATATTTGGTGCTACTAGCCTTTGCCTTCAAAACAGCATCAATTCTTCTAGGTATCATCATCTTATCATTTTCTTAATTGATGAAATTAAATTATTAACACTTGCATTTTTGAAAGCATTCTTAGTTTACAGCATTTTTTCACACCTGCCTAAAACCTTTGCACAGTACTGTATATACTTAGAAATCACAACCCACCTACATACACACACACATTCAAATCAGAACGTTTTCTTCCTTGAATGCCTCCTATTCATTCATGCTTTTGCTTACCCTCTGACTCTCCCGCTTCCTCTCCTGTACTGTTTTTTCCCCCCCAGGTGGGCAAGATCTCCAAGAACAAGAAGAAGAAGCTGAAGAAGAAACAGAAGCGGCAGGCAGAGCTGCTGGAGAGGCGGATGCTGGAGATCGAAGCCCTGGAGAGAGAGGCCGAGAGGAGGGAGGAGAGGGCCAAAGAAGGGGGAGAGAAAGGGGCGCATGAACACAACCCGCCTTCGCCGCCGCCGCCAGGCCCCAGCATGGCCCTGGGAGAGAGTGACGAGGACGATGATGATGAGGAGGATGGGGAAGATGACGAGGAGGAGGGAGGAGAGAGGGAGAGGCCCATCAGGTTGACTAATCATACATGTGAGTCTTGTGCTCCTGAGAGCTGTGTGTTGTTGTGCTGTGGTTCTAACCAGGGTTAGACAGAAATATTACTTATGTGTTTTAGGGCAGTCCTGGTGGTCTAGTGGTTAAAGGTGCCCTGTGGAATCTTGTAAACAAACAAAAGTTATGTTTACATACAGTGTTACTCAACACATCATATTGAGTGTATTCTTGAGCTTTTACAAGTGTGTTGAATGCATTTCATTCCCCACAACACGTCTGCACTGCTGATTTTTAAAGTGTTTAACCCTTGTGTTGTCCTTAGGATCAGTGCAATGGCAAATGCAATGGCATTTGGGGTCAGAATGACCCTAAGGACAACATTAAATCCAATATTATACATCCAGTCTTCTTCTGTATTTAGTAGCACATTGTTGTACGGCTTGGTACATTACTGCCACCTACAGATCAGTGAATATTGTGGCTGTTTTTAGAAATCCCTCAATCTGACTTAACTGCAACAAGATGATCCCCCCTTTTGTCTTCATTGTACAATGTTACATATATATTCACAGAGTTTTACTAAACATTGAGATGGTGAAAAGGCATTTTTTTTAGGGCTGTATCATAATGACAAATGGAAAATGTCTTCATTTTATACACATTTGCCAGATATAGACCTGGCTTGTTTAGTATTTTTAGACACGTCACACAGTTCACTTGACTATAATTAAAGTTAAGTCATATACAGTAAGTTTGATTGGCTGTGCGACATGTGTTAGACTACCAATGGACCGTCTACAGTAGGGTTTAAGATTTTAATGCTTCGTTTTAATCGTTACGTTTTGATGTCACACAAGTGTGCATGTTTTATAACCACAATGTTAAGTTAGTTTTTCTAAATCCTGCTTCAGAAGGTTTTCCATCCTGCCAAGAATACAGCTCTAGCACTGACGTTTCAGAGTGTTTTCAATAAATGATCTCTAGCCTAGTTGGGAGGCCTTCCCTTTAATAAGTCTTTAATAAGCTTCTTGATCTCCCATGTCACATTTGTTTGACCACTGCTTCACTGCAGTTAATTTGCTACATTGCCTCCTCGCAGACTGGTTTCACACCTCTGAATCATCTGCTGCATCACTGATTTGTTTAGCAGAACTGAACTGAACTGAACTGGCATTGTGTCTCATTGTAAGTGAGACAAATCTGCAGTTCAGTAGGATCGCAGATATTCTCTATTGGAAGGTTCAGACCAGAAATGTTGGTATTGGTTGAATCCTGTCTTTGACTCTTGTCTCCTTGTAGGGATCAAAGTGTTAGACTTTGCAGGTCAGTAGTTTGTTACTTCTGTTTCATTTAACATTCTTGATGCAGAGGCATTCATAATTAAATTTAAAGTACAATCCTTTCTTTCTTTAAATGAAATGCACTGTGAAGGAAGAGTGAGAAACATATTTTTGTTTTATCTATTCTTGGTTCTGTCTTGTATAGCTTTCCTTTTACATCTTGCATCAAAGTATTAACACCAGTATGTCAGTCATGCACAAACATCTACTGTGCATCTGTGGACTGAATGAAGCTGCAGTGGGAGTAAGGAAAGAGATGGAACCAAACTAAAGTACTGCCATTGTTCAGCACGTCAACAACTAGGAAGGTGACTTTTCTAAAGCAAAGCAGTGGCTTTTACTGATCTGCAGCATGAGTGTGTGTGTGTATGCAGGTTTGTGCAGTCTGTCTGTGAATGAATAGGAGGTGGATTGGCTCCAACCACTCTGCCCACGCTAGTCCCACTGTGTATGGGAGGCTAGGCTGATTCACAAAAATACAGTCTTTCTCTGTCTCCCTCCTCCACCTTCTGTCTCTTTCGTGCTCGTATTCCCTCCTTTGCCTCCTTCTCTTAAATCTCTATTCTCTTTTCATGCTGTTTTCCTTGCTGCCTACACTGTCTTTGGTTGTGCTCATTCTCACCCACTTCCTCTCTTTACCGTTTTTCCTCTTCTCTCCCCACGCTAGGCGCGGCACCTCCCCAGGAGCAGAACGAGCCACCCCACATCACTGACAACGACCCAGATGAGGAGGTGGAAGAGGAGGAGGATGAGGAGGAGGAGGAGCCCACGCCTACCGCTGAAAAAGATGCCCCCATTCTCCCCACCACACAGGAAGGTAATGGAAATCCAACACCAGCAGAGGTAGAGGACGAGGTGGGGGGGGAGGAGGAGGAAGGATTAAACAGGGCAGAGAATGAGAATAAGGAAGAGCAGGCAGAGGCGGAGGAGAAGGTGGAGGAGGAGGAGGAGGAGGGGTTAAACGAAGAAGATGACGAAGAAGAAGAAGAGGAGGAGGAGGAGGAGGAGGAAAACGAGACTGAAACAGAGGAGAATGAAACAGAGGAGCCAAAGACTGAGAGAAAAATAGAGGAGGAGGCAGTCGTAGAGGAAGAGGAGTCAAAGGAGGATGAGGATGAGGATGAGGAAGATGACGATGAGGATGAGGATGACGATGACGATGACGATGACGACACGACCACGGACCTCGTCACAGAGTCAACCTCCCCCATCAAACCACAACAAAACAACAAAAGCAATTTGGCCAAAACCAACGGCCACGTTTTGTTGGGATCCGAGGGTCTGAAACCAAACCCTGGCACTCCTCCGCCTCCCTCGCCCACCCCGGAGCCTCTCCTCTGCCCCCTGGTGGAGTCCGAGCTCAGCTACACAGACAGGGACAACTCTCTCAGCTCTGGTTATGAGATGTATAACGGAGAGCTGAGTGAGCCGGGGCTGACCAACGGCTCCAGTGACCGCCATCGGGGCACGATTCCCCTCTTCCCCGAGTTGCCCTTGGATCCTGTGCCGGGAAACCCCATTTCTGTTGGAACGGCAGACATCGGAACAGGCCCGTTACCCAGCAGCCCCACCACTGACCGCAGTCGCACTGTGTCGTCCTCAAGCACGGGAGACACACCCAAAGGTAAGACGTGGTTACTGTATATCCATTGATTTACACACAATCAATATATTACACATAATTACTAATTTACAAACTCCCCCACAAATGAATGGACTGAATGTTCAGAGTTAGAATGGAAGATATCAGCCACAAGCTCCTAAACTCATCTTAAAGCTGTATCTTCAACTTCTTTGCACTCCCCCAGTTTCCACTCTTTATACATAATTTTTTCACAAATTGAACACAGCCATTTTTCCTTGTTAGACTTTTATTTAAACTCACATTTTATTTTATAATGTCACTTACTACAAACATTTATTTTATACGGAAAAATAAATGAATTTAAATACAACTGTTAAAAATGAGAATAACTAGTAACGATGAAATAACATTTCATGCTAATTTGAATTTGGTTCATTTATATTTTTTACACCATTCATGTGATTATGTATTTCATAATGTCTTTATTTATAATATTGATCACTTTGGGGTTACATAATCCATTATACAAAAACAAAATCAAAATATATAAAAAAATACATTTTCAAAGCTGGAATGGATATGCAATAAGCCCACTATGTAGAGTGTATTAATCTGTATAATCAGCTTTCTTTCATCAACAAATGATTAAATTCTGCCTGATTTATGCTTCCTTCTTGCCAAGGTCGCTATTAAAAAGGACATTTTAATCTACATGGAAATGATAATTTTACTTGGATAAAGAAAAGGAAAAAAAGCATAATAATTATTTTGATTTGAGTTAATTTTGATCATATTTGAGGTAACGAATCAGCAGAAAATGAGCAACCATCACTGTGCTTTGACTTTCTATCTTAAACATTATAGCTGCCTGGTAAAATGATCCACATATCTCCACTGGATATGTATATGTCACCACCATTACTCATCCACCCACAGTGTTAATTTTATTATCAATAACTTGGACATGTCTCCAAATCTTATTAAGGATTTTATACAGAAATTGTCTCAGCAAGTGCAAACACCACATAAAGTCTGTTTTCCAGCTAAATAACACTTTAAATAGGTCATCAAGACTAAGTTTCTTGTATTTGGATTCCTTTTAAAAGGAGATAAAGAGTCCCTGGTCTATAATAAAACTCTATTAGTATATTAGAGTCACTGTGTGTGTTAACCCTGTTCTTTCTTACTCCATCTCCTCCCAGTCAGGGCCAGAGCTGCAGATCTCCTAATCAACCCCCTAGACCCACGCAACGCTGAGTCTATTCGAGTCAAAATCGCTGATCTTGGAAATGCCTGCTGGGTGGTAAGACACCGTATCTGTGATTTTGATAGTACTTGATTTGAAGCACTTTTAATTTTTAAATACACAAGGTCGAAGCCTTTTTATACACCTAACCCTAACCCTGTTTGAAAACCTGGTGAGATGTAGCTTGAACCAGTAGGTTGCAGGGAAGTAGCAGCACTGGGGTAAAGTGGTCTCTCTTATTAACAACTATTCAGTAGGACAAATTTCGTTGTAGTAGTTCTTTTCATTTGGACTTGCACTGTCTGTGTCACATAATCGGGCTGGACTTTAACACATATATATATATCATATACATAAAATTCCCCTCTCGCCCCTTCGGGCGGTCTATTCCTCCTTCAAGCTCGGGTCCTCTACCAGAGGCCTGGGAGCTTGAGGGTCCTGTGCAGTATCTTAGCTGTTCCTAGGACTGCACTCTTCTGGACAGAGATCTCGGATGTTGTT
>JAVQJF010013290.1:0-35213 GCA_036023855.1 Gadopsis marmoratus | reverse complement strand
ACTCGGGGTTCAGTGTCTTGCCCAGGGACACTTCGACATGCGGACTGCGGGAGCTGGGATCGAACCACCAACCGTGGGGTTAATGGACGACCGCACTACCCCCTCAGCCACAGCCGCCCCGAATTAAATTATAGTGTGTTATAAACCATTCATGAAATGTTTTGTAAACTGCTTATGAATGCTAAGCAGGGGGAGTTAAAAGTAAAATGTCTACCTGCCTCTACCTTGTTAATTTTGAACAGAATCCCCTGTGGGCTATATTTTGCCCGCTGTGCACCGTCCCGACATCTACATCTATCTGTATCATCTATACTGTCCACTGGAGGTGCATGGGCTTCACTGAAATATTGATGTAGGGACTGGGAGTGTTGGTTCCGGGTGAATAATGCAACAGGTGGATTAGTTCTGGTTTCAGAGAAAGGGAGCGGATGGATGAATTAATGATTATAGATCCTTCCATCCACCTTTCTGAAAGAATTATAGACAAAAAAGACGAAAAGATGCCGATTCATTCACACTTGAACATTACAGCAATACCATAAACTGATTATTTTCAAAGTCTTCGAAATCTAGACGTATTCTGGTTTTGCAGGGTTAAAATTATATGAAACATTCAAGATCTTCTGTTTTTGCTATTTGTCATTTGAAGGCATAACTTTACATGTAGCATGCCTATGTATGACGTGGTTTCCCATTCTTAACTCTGTTGTAGTCTAAGGCCCAGCAATAAACTGCTACATTACATTTAACAGACTTAAATGAGCACCTTTACGTGACCATAATGAAGTTTGACAATCACTATAAACTGGCACATCTGTCACAGTCCAGACATGTATGTAGTTAAAGAGAGACAAAATGAAAGAGGTATACAACATGGGTGAGGAAGGGGGGAGGTTTAGGGGGGGCTGAGGAAGGGGGAAAGAGAGAGATAATTGTCTTTGATGATTGATTATTCTCACGGCTTTCTTGTTTATTTCACCAGGCGGAAAGTTGAAAGCAGAGTAGGCCTGTGACCAATCAGTGGTCATCAATAAAAGGCAGAATGGGTGCCAGAACCAATCAGACGCTGGTTCATTAGAAGGTGGGACGAAAGCAAGGCAGGGAAGTGGTCCGAAAGCAGGCAAACTGATGAGAGGTGTTTGTTAAGTCTGTAAATCTCTTGTACTCCTTGCATGTTTCCATGTTACATTACAGCGTCTTTACTTCAAATGCATCATTTTTTTAATGTATGTTTTCAGTCATGCTACAAAGTGTGCATGGTTATGGCAGCCAGTCAGTTGGTCCACCACTTTTGCAGAGACATTCATGGTTCCCTGAGGATGAAACCTACTGATATTGTGACCCTCCCCTGACTTTTCCTGTAGTTTTCACTCATCCTGTGAGATATCTCTACATCTACCAGATCGATTGGCATCAACTTGTGTACAGACATTCATGGTTCCCAGAGGGATTGAGCCTAATGCCTTTGGTGATCTGCTTTCCTCCAGTGCCACCACACTAGCTTTTGTAGAAAACACTGTATGGACTACCGTATGATTTTGTGCAGGATGAATTGTAATAAACGTGGTGATCCACTAAGATTCACTAAGATGGTAAACATTATACCTGCTAAATATCACAATGTTAGCATTGTAATTGAAGGCATGTTAGCATACTGATGTTAGCATTTAACTCAAACAACCACTGTACCTAAGTACAACCTCACAGAGCCACTTTCATGTAGACTCTTAGGCTTGTTTTTTAGTAATTTGGATAAAATGTTGAATTTATGAACACTAGACTGGAATCAGTAGATGCATATCTTGCATGGCTGTAGACGCTCTGTGAATGTCTGTAGTAAACATCCATTATAATAGTTTCAACTGAATTATGTAATTGCAAGAAAGGGTACAGTTGTCCTTTTTTAGTCAACTGTGTACATACATCCTTACTATGCTTGATGTCAGAAATATTTCTACAGTAACCAAAGTAAATTTGAGAAATCCTCTGTAAGGGGCACATCTATGAAGCGGCTGCCATGGCATGCAGGATTGCATCAAGCAGGAGGTAAAATGGAGGCCAGGTGTGCCTGTGAGAGGCTCGAGAGTTATTTGGCCAAAATGCTCCCAGACCTGTCGAGCACGAAGAACATCCTGCTTTAAACATACAGAGGGTTTTGTAACTTCCACACTAACCCAACACACACCCCGCCACCGCTCACTTCCATTACTTTGGCCATAGCTGGAACCAAACACCTGTCCTGTTCCATGTACTGAGGTTGGATTTCAAGTATCAGGTTTAAGTGGGCCAATAACCCACTCCCTCCCCTCTCCTAACCTCTAACCACACGCTCAGTTAGCAGGTGACCAGTGTTCCTGCAGCTTTATCTTCTACATATACACGGCAGGTAGAGACGGTCCACCTCGCCCCCGCACGACACATTAGTGAGGAGAAGAGAGGGCGACAGGAGTTGAAAGGCAATTATGTCTGGTCTCTGATGAGAGAACAAACTCAGGCAGACAAAGCCCTGTGATGTGGTGAAGCCATCCAACCTTCCCCAGGTACACAGGTAGACAATAGACAGCTAACTCAAAGCCCCACAATATGCGTTCTGTCTAGACACAGGAACAAACCAAAGCAAAAAGAGTCCATACAGAGAGCATGAAGACATTCATTAGTAGCCGAGATGAGCAAAAAAGCAGAAAATGCTTTGAAAGTACTTTGAAGCACTTGAATTAATCTGTTAAGCACTTGTCTCAGTAGCGAGCACTCCACTTTAAAGATCAATCAAGACAGATTATTTTACTGGGCTCTTTATGTTCAGAGTGGGTATTTTTTCCTGAGACACAAAGAAGACTCAAAGCCCTATGGATTTTCAAAACATGTTTATATGGGTTACAAAGCTGCACCCGTGAGCCACTAACATGCTGTGTTGTGCAGGTAGATTGGCGAATGTGGAACGTTCAGTGCTCACTTTTTGCTGCATGCAGTGTGATTGTCTTGATTTTCTCCAGATCGCATAATAATTGATATCAATATAGGGGATGCAAATTGCTTCCAAAATTGGACTACCAGTCAAAAGTTTGCTGCAACATTTTGACCTTGGTTTTACCTGTGACAGGAATTCATTGTACCTATTCAACTTGACTACAGCTGCCAACCAAGCTATGATATTTTCAAAGCCACTTTCCAAGGCTACAAGCGACGCGAATTTCAGTGGAATATTTTTTATTGCATTTGTAAATCAAGTACGGTACCATTCCAAGTATTAAACCTAATATAAACTTTGTAACGCTGCTTTGATTGCTCTACTGCTCCACTGTGCACCCTCAGACAAAGTCACTTGAAAGCACTGAGAGTGTGTGAGCTGTGAGTACGTCTACAATGACCTCTACTGTCGAAATAACTGTTCTGTCTCTGGTGGCGAAGTGATGTATTTTGATTGACGTTAACGCCTGTGATGCTCTCTCCCTTCAGTCTAAATTTGTTTTGGCTGATTTATGACATAGGTTGTCATTTGTCTGTAATGACTGTGTTGCATGTTTTTACAAGGCCAGCGTGAGCACCTGCGACCATGTGCTCCAACTCGCTGGGGCTCACTACAGCAAATGCATTCACAGTGTTAGAAGAAGCACTGCTACCAGAGATGGCACACACTTGCACAGATGCACATAAAACACACACATGATCCTGCGGTTTTCAAAACCACAACAAACACTTACTCCAGGACTAATCCCATGTCTGTATGTAGTGTTTTCTCCTGTTTATACTCTCCAGTAATGATAGGGCCATTAGACATGAGACTTGGTCTCACATAAAAGGAGTCATCATGCTTCTTCATCACAACGGTCTGTTGCCTGTAATGAGGACAGTGAGGCTGGGCTTCCCCTTGTATAGCTGCTAATGTCTTGACTCATGGGTTCCCACAGCGGTTGTCCCTCACATGTCCTGGCTGAAGGTAAATCCCTCTCGTTTCCCAAGGGGACACGAGATCACTCTGAAAGATCTCAAGATGTTTAGAAAGTAAGGAGAGCAGACACAACATTTCTGCTATGCAAAATGTTTCATATTTCCGACTTTCTGATCTAATCTTTGCTTTTATGTTGTGATTTCTTGGCTCAGTCATTTAAAAAAAAAAATGACATATATTACTCTTTGATTGAACTGGTAGACATATACTGTGATTCACCGGATATGAGGGGCCTCAAGTAGATATTACTTTGTCTTAATGGACAAAACACAAAACAATGTAAGCTACTGATCCCACTAGCAAGTATTGTATGTGCAGCTAAAGCCTTCTATAGCGTGTTCCTTTGTGCCAGATACCTTCATTGTTGTCCAAAAACTATTAAAAACAAAAACATAGCTGAGCCCGTTTCTATGGGATGTCCAACAAATGCACGATTTACTCTTATTTGAGTAATGTTAGCTAAAATGTATAGTGGCCAGCTGTTACTGAGCCTTTTTCAAACAAGACTAAGAGTGTCCAGCCTCTCTAGTGGCTCTGTGAGGCTGTACACACTTGAACTAAATGCTAAAGGTAGCATGCTAACATGATCAGAATGACAAAATGTTTGTTGTTCACCAAACATAGTGTAACATGTTAACTTGCTAACATTCCTTCTTGGAACTAAAGAGAAAGTACGGCTGAGTCTGATGGGTCGTCATTAGCAGTTTGCAGGTATTTCGTCATAAACCAAAGAAATTTGAACTGATGATGGTGTTAGATAAAAAGTGAAGGAATAGTAAGAGTGATGTCAATTGATCCTGAGGGGGAAATTAATGTCTAATCCAACTTACATGACAATTCGTTCAGTAGTTGTTGAGACATTTAACTTAAATCCACAAATGTTAACCTAATGACGGCTCTGTAAAGTCACCACAGGCAGTAGAATGCTTTCTCTAGGGACAATGAATGTCTGTGCCAAATTTCAAAGCAATCCAGAGGTTTAAGAGAAAGACAGACATTGCCATCCTTATAGCCATGCTGAACCATAGCTTAGCATATCTTAAAACTGGTTATGCTATATAATTCAACTCAATAGGATTTATGGCATGACATGTATTGTGTGTTGTACAATTACAATTAAAAGTTAAGAAATTAAATGAACAATATATCTGTGTCTTTAAGATTTTCGAATGGGCTTGTGGCTGAGTGCCACAGACAGGGTAGAAAAGTTGAAAAGCTTTTAGTTACAGACTAACGCACTATTGGTTTTAGCCTTATCCTTTAAAGTAACACTTCATGAAATATACTCACCCCCTGTAGGCTTAAAACACGGATTCACAACAGTAAACAATGTATTCAAATGCTGACCGTGAGTCACAGCGATGAAAATAGTATGTAAAAAAGACTATACCTTTAATAAAATATATTATAATTGATATTGCTATAGGAGCAAATTGAGGATAGTGAGCTGTTATAAATCTCCACGTTTTCAGATCTCTCTCTCTCTCTCTCTCTCTCTCTCTCTCTCTCTCACTGATTCAGCAGTACCCTTTTGCAGTGTGTAAAAGAAGTGTCTGCTGTCGGCTGAGGCCAACTCCCTCATATGGAGGCAGCGACGCATAAATATCTTTGATGTTTTGGATGCAGACCCGACTGAATCCACATGTTTCCCAAAGAGATGAGTAATGGCTAATGGAATAGAAAAGGATTAACAAGCATCACTGCACCAGATCATGAACTTTGTGCACAACAAACAAACATGTCACATTTTGTTTGTGTAGTGGTTTTGATGTTGGTCTTGTCTGAGATGTCAATGGGTGATGAGGCAACGTGGGAGCTTCCAGAGAGAAAAACCCCGGTGTTGGTACGGTGGAGCTCGCATGCGTGTGTTACAACAGCAAAGTTAGGTAACTCACAGCACCTCTGGTCTACTTTCTCAAACCAGTAAAACATTACCTTGCACCTGTAACTAATTTTAAGGCAACACAATTACACACAGTACGGAAATCCTTGTTAGGACTAATAGGCTACATTTATTATTATATAACCCTCACAGTCCTTGTTCATCTTCACAGAAACTAAACTGCAAACAAACAGCAGTGCAGTTACAGGCAAGAATAACTGCCTGAACTTTGTTCTGTGCCATTTTTAACTGATGTTGAGCCCTGCATGAAAAAACGTAGCCCTCATTCACTCTGTTTTTGCATCTTTTAAGAAGTTATATCTTCTGAAATAGCACAGAGCCTTTTGACATCCTCTAGACCTCACAAACGCAGCCTCTCACACAGAGTCTCCTACATCAGCTCAACACATTCTGCTAAGATGTGGCAGGATAGCGATAAAACAACACAGAGATTGGACAGTCAGCAGTGCATCTTTGATGTGATCTGTCAAGCATCTGGTGTGAGAAAGGCATATCATGGGGAGACTAACTAGCCGGGCGTTAGCTTAGCGTCTTTACTAGCCATGTGGACAGACAGACTGAGACAGCTGAGCAGGCCACACAATTAAACATCAAAATTGTCATCAGGGACGCATTAGCCACCTGCTGCAGGACAGGCCGTTTCTTCAACAGCAAACTGGTTTCTTTCTCTTCGTGGCAGTTGGTTTTGTAATTTTCCAACAGCTCAGCAGACTCAACAGGAACACTTATAAACATGCTGCCAAGAGATTTTGCATTTTCACACCTATGGTAGGCCTCCAAGTGAACGCAGAATTTCTTGCAAGCTGTGGATTGGTGGAAAATGTAGCACTTAGAAAGGGCAGAGGGGAGAATGCATGAAAACGATTGTTTGGTTTAGGTTTTTTCTTTAAATTGGAATTTGGTTAATCTGTTTGACAGTCAGAAAATGGAAAATTACAAGTTTTATTGGATAAATGTATGTCACTTGGGTTGTTTTGGGTGTGAACGTGGTTGGTGTAAGCAAAGACTGAGGAGGAAACAAAATTGAATGAACACACAGGTTGTTTTTTTTATTTCTTTTGAATGGTTTGAATCGTAATCACAAATGGTTCATGCTGTAAATGTCTTCAAATAGTAATGCTCCATAAACAAAATCAACTCATCAGGTAAATCAGAGAAAATTACTTTTTTTAATGGACTCTTGTAGAAAGTCCATCATAGGCCCAGATGACTTCTTGTGCATGGCACCCACACAAATAAAGGCAGGGCCATGGTGTCGAATGATACATTAGTTCCCATTCTACCTATCGACCTACTTGCATGTAGTTCATTAAAGCTCTTGCTCTATCTGCTGAACATTTTATCTTTATTCTCATGTGTCTTGTTCAGTCTTCTTTTCATCAGCTATGGCTTATTCTTCTTTCTGAAGGAGTGGCATCACATGTGCAGACAGAAAGAAATGCATCTACAAATTCCCTCATGTCTTTTCTCGCTTGGTCTTTTTCTCCATGTGTCTGACTCGCTCCACCTCTCTTTATTTTAAGTTTCTCTCATTGATAAATCAGGTTCGTCCATCTAAAGCGACCGCACAAAACACATTTGTACCTCATGTACAGTCGTTCTTTGCAAGACACCTGAGGTTTTAGTTTCTCAAGACACTCATGAACGTTTAGAAAAATGTGATTACCATATTAACCGATTTTATTAACTGCTGGTCTTTTACATATTCTTTTCGAGGCTGAGGTTCATTATGAACCATGACATGTAACGTTTGCTTGTCAAGAGGCAACAAAGGAATCTGAAAAAGAACATTATTGGAACCCTCATCCATTTCCAGCTGAGCCTAAAACAAACACATATGACTACTCAACCTTCCACTGGTACACATTACAGTAATTTGAAACCTCATTATATCGGGTCTGATTATGGATTTAACCCTGAACCTGACATTGAGTGGCCCACTGGACCGAGACAGGACATCCGTTAACTCACCAGGAGGGACCTGGATCATGGTCCACTGAAACTTTGTCTTGAACCGAGTTCTCGAATTCAGACATCTTTTACCTGTCAAGGTGATAGACAGCCATGCTAATGATGAATTCAAGTAGCATAAAACATTTTAGCAAGAACACGTGAAAGCGAAGCCCTCTAGCAGCCATAGGAATTATGACTCTTGTCTGTCAGGAGCAAAGATAAAAGAGTGGGACGTTATTATAGAGCGACAAAGTCCGCAAAGGGAGGAGGTCAGGGTGGATGGTCAACCAAACGTTTCCTTCTGGCAACATTTAGTTTCTTGTTACCATGACCACGGTTGTTCCCTTACCATAACCACAGTGGTTTTTATTATTGTAACCATGACAAAAGAGGTCCCTTAACCGTAACAAAGTTGAAATTTTAACCACAATGTTTCCTCTACTTTAACCTATTCACTTTTAACCACACCTTAACCATAGTGGTGTCAGATCAGAGAATGGTTTTATTGTTGCAGTGCTGCTTGAACGTTGTTGTAAGGCATCAGATTTTGCAGGCGTCAGCCACATGTTTGTATGTATGTTGACAGTGCCACTTTCTCAACATTTGAGACTGCATGCGATGTTATGCAGCTGCTCTGCATATATTTGAATGTAAAAATTTGCTGTTTGAGTAACAAAAAAAAGCAAACGTTCAAAGCAGCTGGCAAATTAATGTCATTACATGCCCAGTGGTAAAGATTTCCATTCATGTTTGATTTGGATTAATAATAACGTAACAGTTTTGTTTGGCCTGTGTGGAGCCAATTAAAGATGTCTAAGAGTTCATGCATGAGAGGTGTCTTGTTGGAATCAAACCACTTTACTGTTATTTCCTCTTTTACCATTCATCCGTGGAAAAGTGATCAACCAATAAAAAAGCACAAAAGAAGCCTATATGTAGCCAATTCTTACAGTTAACAGAAAATTCTATTCTGAAGTAGATGTTCTTATATTCTCAAAGTTTATTGTGTTTAATCTAGTGAAACCTGAATTCTGTTTGGTCATTTGTGCCTACAGTATCAGCCTTATTTGTTCCTCTTTTTCTTTTCCCTCGTTCATGCACACCGCAAAAGCAAACAACACCATACAAGCAACCACAGAATCGTAACATAAAATATTTTGTCATGTTCTTGGAAAAGCAATCTTCATTTCCTAAAATAGTTTGGTGCTGTGAAATTATAAATCCAAATCAACCCAAAATCCCAGCCCCTGGCATGCTCATCTGTTCCACTGTGAACCCAGCAGATGAAGTGATGCTTGTGGTGGTAAATCTGTCAATATGTCTGACATCATATATCTGTTCCTCACATCTAGCATTTCCAGCCACCAGCGTGAAATCATGAGGAGTCTACTTGATGTTGGGAGGTGGGTAAAGGGTGGCTACCCAACCGGTCGAGGCAGATGACCGCCCACCCACAGCCTGGATCTGCTCGAGGTTTCTGCCTGTTAAAAAGCAGTTTTTCCTTGCCACTGTTGCTGCTCATGGTGGAATTGTTGGGTCTATACATATAGAGTTGGTTTATATTTGCTCTATATTAACAAGTGCTTTGAGATAACTCTGTTATGATATAGCGCAATATAAATAAAATTGAATTGAATTGAAAAGAGAAAAAGGTGACAAAAGGGATGACGAAGGCAGGGCGCGGGAACAAGTTGCAGGAAGCAAATGAAAAAATAAAAAGGGGGCCAAACTTTCTTTGATTGGCTAAGGGAATATGGTTTATTCAGCATGCTATAGAACTAAAATAACTTGTGGGTCTTTTTCCAGTGAGTCTTCATGTGACAAAAACAACATTTTTTTTATTAGATTGGATCCCCAAGCAGATCAAGCTGACTGAAACCTCTTGTTAGTATCATGTTTTATATAGAAGGACTATTCTCTGTGTTTCATTACTCAACTGTTCCTCATCAGCCTGTTTGTGTACAAACCATTCCTTCCTTTGTCTAGTGGCCCGATTGTCTTTGTACTTATGCCAAGTCGAGTCGTATATTGTTTTGTCCATTGCTTGTTTTCTTTTAGACCTGTTCTTGCCTACTCCTTGTTTGGATCTCAAATTGTATACTGGTGTTTAGTAAGTTAAGCCTTTACTGGGAAATTTTATCTTTGTGTTCTGTGTGATCCTTGCTGTTGGGTCTCTGCTTGGTGTTCACAGTAAGGTTCTCAATTATAAAGATTTGAATGTTTTGAAATTGAACAGTTAAACACCACCGTCAGTGAACCTTTGCTTTGTGAACTTTAATAGCCCCCTTGCCTGTGCTGACTTACAGTACTTTGAAATTACCGCATCTCCCCTTAAAATCCAGAAAATACATATTCCAGTGACAGACATCCCACTTTAAATGTAGGTCTTTGTCTCTCTGACATTTTATGTTACACTTCACCCCTCTCAGCATTAATCTTTCTAATTTGATTTGTGACAGATTTTATTCGAGGGCACATTCCCCTTCTTCACTTATTCATTCAAGTCTTTAAATTTCTATGTGCTGAACAGCGGCAGGATATTGTCAAATCACGGTGCTGTGAAAAGAAGTATATAAGCGTGAAATATGCAGTGGTTGAACCTATAAAGTGCCCTTCCGCACTGTGGCCTAACACATGAAATGGAAAAAATGCTATTTTGAAAATGTCATTCTTTATTACAAGGTTTATGTTGGCTAATTGTATCATGTTAAAGGGGTGTTTAAAGTGGCAAAACTAGGAAAAATCTAAGAACACCGTCACCGTTTGTTTTCATCTGTGTGAAGGTGCGCCGTCACCAATGTTTTCATCTATCACTGTGCGCAGTACAGTTACTACTGAACACTATATAAAACACTGTATTTTCATCTGTGTAACTATCTTGGCCTTGCTATTGTTATTCCTCTTTCCTTATAATTCCATTTAGGCGTCAACTGTGCAGTGCATTTCCCTGTTGCTGTGTGCTTTCACTCCTTTCATTCTCCACCGGCATTACTTTATGTTACTAATATCTGATTGTGACCATCTCTCATTGGGGCCCGTCGCTGCCTCGTTACGTCACTGGTTGTTTACATGTTTAATGTCTGTAAAAAAGAGCCTCCCACCCTTGCAGCTGATCATACTGACGACATAAAACGATGTGTTTCTCTTGTCTTGCATGCAATAATCCTAATAATAATTTCCATCATCAGCAGAGGCGCATGACTACAAACCATTCAGATGTGAAGTCATCTGAATTGTGTAAACCCTGAATCTTAACTACTTAAAAAAGGAAACATAAAATATTGAGTGGACCGGAGGCCCATAAAAGGAAGTACCTCTGAATGCCCCATAGATGAACATGCTGATTTTAGAGAGTACCTAGATGGATCAGTGCTACATTACCTCATGCTTAAGACAATATATGGACTTGCAAAGCTGATATATTGCCCAGCCCAAGGGGGGATCCATCTTGCCTGACAGACAATGGAGCTACTGAAAGATATAAAATCCTATCAGACTCCACCATTCGCCCGTAATTAGAAAAATAATGAAACAGGCAAATGTGCATAATATTGAGGGCAGGCAATGTGGATGGGATTCTGATTGATGCTAGATAGTTTGGTATGAGCAATACATTATACTTCTGAAGGTGTCTGTCTGATTTTATTTATTTATTTTTTAAATAATGCCATGTTGTATGTTAGTGGTGTGTGCATGGGTATGTGTGTAAGTACGAATACAAGATGAAGGACCCTTTAGTCTCAATTTGCTTGATTTAACATTACAAACTCAATAAAAGATGGCATAATATCCTATAAGAAATGTGTTGTAGAACCTGCCCAGGCATATGCACGCTTGACTAGAATATGCCCCATGTCTTAAAACATGAATCTGCACTGTACATGAAAACCGTAATCTTTCATTTGTGTTTGTATGTAGCAGAGAATCAGCCGAATGGCTCTGCCCATCTCTGTGATAATATTTCTGTCTGGAAGATGAAAAGGTCAAGCTCAACAAATTGAACATCAGCTAAAAAGGATTTTTCAATCTTACGGCAAAATGTCTCAATTTTCAAAAGCCAGACCTTGAACTTGCAAGGTGACAAACAGTTCCAGGCTTCAACCCATCATCTTAATTCAACTGCTGGTTGTTAAAATCACCAATTTATCAGATGTCTGTGTTATCAGAAATAACTTGCTCTTGGCAGTTGAGGAAAATTGAAGAATCGCTCTGGATTGCATCAGGGCTGGACTGGACTGGCTATCTGGCAGGCCAGGCACTTTCCCAGTGTGACGGCACAACTGTCTTTTTTTCATCTGACCATCCCATAAAATGGTTAAATCGGCCCATTGTTGTTTTTTTCTTAATTGTCACGGGGCTAGCCTCAGTGACAATAAAGAAATTTTGCCCCTGACCACCCCTGAGGGGAAAACAACTTCGTCGCTCTCCATTGACTTTGTATTGCGTGAGGGTGCCTCCTTGTCATTTTGGTCTGCTAACAAACAAAAGAAACAGTTTTTTTCGGTAGGTTTTCAGAGTATGTCGCGATGCATCTCTGTCTTATAGGCTACCTCATTGGCTGCTGCTGTTTATTGGAGTGATGCGTCAAGGCGGCCGCCATGTTGGTACCGTACCTCCTAATGCTTGTAAGTGTTTGGAGGCAGGAAGTCTTTCCACAATTCCAATCACCACAACTCGTTGAATTTTCAACCGATTTTCAAGCGGTTTGGTTTGTTACAAATGCCACACGTGTATTTATGGTACAGAGTACTTAAATGCAGGATTTCATACTAAAATAATTTATCTTATGTAGATAGCAGTCTAACAGTAACATTTCTATAATATTGAAGATGAATGTACCCTACATAATGTTTTTTCTTACTGCATGTAAAATAGGCTTCAATAATGTAATTTGGTTTATATGAATACTTAACTAATAAATTAAGATTTAAAAACATTCATTCATTCATTCATTCATTCATTCATTCATTCATTCATTATTGAATGAATGATTTAAAAACAATAAAAGTTAAAAGATTAAGTAAATCTGGCAGGCTTCACAATTCTGCTTTTAATTACATGGTTACATATAGTGAAATATTCACACTTTGGTCATTTACATTTTAAGTCACATGTAAAAAATAAAAAAGATATACATCAGTGTTTCAGCAGGGTTGTACACATTACAGTTTTGTACAACTGACAAAAAAGCACCAGGGAAATGGTCGCATGCATACACAAAAAAGATGAACAATACAAATGTAGCTCTAATAATATTAATGCATAAGAAAGACTGATGATTGATAATTATAATTTTTTGCATATTACTGTATATATTATATATTACCTTGATTAAAAAAACTTTTATCTTTGCCTGACATCATACTCACTATATCGCTCTAGTGTTCTTAGGGAGTGGCTTGGTTGGTTGGTAATATACATTATCAGGGGGAAGATAGGTAGTGTGAGAGCGATTGTGGTGTGGCAAAAATACCAGTGCAGTTTTATTGTCCCAGTCCAGCCCTGGATTGGGTGGTCAGTATATTGCTTGAGATTAATAATTTCTTCATAAAACCTCTTCCTGGAGACATCAGAAATATCATATTTTAAGACTAAGTGAAAGCACTTATCTGCTAGTGAGTTATATAGACTGGGAGAACTGGACGTTCACTCTTACAATTTAGTTTGCAATTTGTTTTATTTTTAACTTATTAAATTTGTTTCATAATTGTTGCTGAATATCACTTGTGGTATGTGGTATGAACTAAAAATTCCATAATGAAGAAAGAAAGAATTAAAAGCTTGTTTGTCTGGCCACCTATGATTGTCTGGCTGCTGATGAGCATCTGTGCAAATATGCATTAGCTTGGTGTTTTAAACTCATCAATCCTGCTCAGAAACCAAAGGGCACAAGAGTGATACAGCAGCATATGGTGTTGAACATTTTGACTCTGATTCATACTATTACAAAAAAAGCTGTGTCTATAATTTAATGCCTAAGAAGGAGATCACCAAAAAGGGATGGTTGTTTCAAATCAAATTAAATGTGATATTAAATCTTCTGCGTCAATGAGGAAAAAATCAACCTAGGTGAAACATAAAAACAAAAATAGGGATAAAAAAAATCATCCTAATATTTCAACCACAATTCCCTGTGACATGGACTAACACCCATGCTGACCCCCAGCACAATCTCCAACAGTCCACATGATATATATAAAACTATTTTTTCACTTTGCAGTTTGAGGACAAGTCAAAGTCAAACCTATAGCTCATTCCATGTGTGGGTGTCTCGATTCATTTTCTCTTGACTTCCAATTTAGAGAGGAAAAAAAAAAGTAAACCCCATGGCAGTGACCTCTGCTGTAGGGCCATGAATAATGGGGACTATTAGGTGCAAGGTAGTGCACCCTGAGAAAAGTAGTCATTTTAGCTCCAGGGCTGTTTAATTTAGACATGGCATAGAATGAGACATTTTGCTAAATGTTTTGCATATGTTAAAAAAATATATATCTACTTGTATGTAGAACATGCTGCGGGTCACACACATATTTCACATGCACTCTTTCTCTGTCCCACAGGTGCACACGGAATTGCACTGGGGTACAATGGTTAAGCACCCATCTGTAGACAGCTAGGTTTTTCATGAATGAATTGCATAGTTGCAAACCAAATGGCCGTTGTTAGAGCTCAGTAATGATGGTGTAGATGTTAATTTAAGGTCACATGTTCAAGAGTGTACACAAATAGGTGGTATTCATTCCCAGATTGTCAAAGGGTTGTTGCGATTGGGGCTTAAGGTTTGGAGGAAAAAAGCACAAGCAAAGCACATAGATAAAAATTAAGATAACAAAGGGTGGAAAAAGAATCAGTCGAGCTTCAAAGACTAAATTCTTTCGGTTGAATTGGTCCTAGGATAATGATCCATTTAGCCAGTCTGGGAGATTGGCTGCCAAAGGCATGAGGGGAAATTACCCACCCGTTTCCAGCCGAGAAATGTTTGTTTCCCAGCCCTGCCCTCAAATTATTTCAATCAAAGCACAAATTAAGTGCAATTAACGGAGTGCTAGAAAGCTCCAAACCAACTGATACGGAATCATTAGGAGTCACCTCAACCATATCTCCGTCTTTCTCTCACCCTCTCCTTCTCTATGCCTCTTTCTTTCTTCATCAATGGGCCCTCAGTCAGGGTAAACTTCACACTTCATTAATTAATTCATCACCTAAAAGCTGAGTATTGATTTTCAGTAATGGCTTTACAAATCTGCCGGACACCTTGCTGCAGGGATAATTAAAAGAATGCGTATTTGCAATAAATCATCTTTAAAAGGGTTAAAAGTCTCACAGGTCATAAGGGAGGGAGGTTACAATATCAACAAACAGGCCGTAATATCTTCAGTAATTAAGGACACCAAAGGACAACTTTTACGATTGTTATTTTTTACCATAGTAACATCAACCAAAGTGATCTTAATGGGCATCATGAAATACTGCGAAGGAAACAACCATTGCAGAATAGAAACTTAAAAGTGATGTATTGTTGGAAGGTTATTGATTAAGTCAGTGCAAAATACAAGGGACATAAGGTCATTGAGAACATGCATTTTAAGTGAATGACAATTTTGCCAATAATTTATGAAAAGCATTTGTTCTATGGGGATCTTTTGTGGTAATAACAAATAGAAATATTCTCATATAAATGATACCAAAGTACAGGGGACTGTTACTACTGTAAATAAAATCTGATGAGAGGTACAATCCAGGAAGGTCCCACTTGTGCGTGCATGCTGGGAAAAAGTCAGCTTGGAGGCCATGCACTTGGACGGTAGCTGCAGGTCAGCAGGGACCTAAAGCTGCTATCCTCAGTGTGTGGGAATCTGTGTTTGAAGAGATGCCTTCACAGGCCACTGAATTAGACTGACCCTGACACTCTAGTCAACTGTACTACCCAGACAACACTTGGGACCAGCTTGAACTCAGAGTAAAGCACAGATAGGATGCAATCTGTTTTTTTTATTTATGTATTATATTTATTTTCTATCCTTTTTCAGAATTGCATCTCTTATGTTCGCATATCTGTTTATGGAAACTTCTACCATTTAAAAGTTGATATAAGCCATGTGTACGATCCACATGTGGAAACCTACTGCTTTTGTTGATACAGAAAAGGTGGTCAATACCATTGTCAAACTGATATATTGTGTATTTTATAGAAAATCAATACAACTTAATGCCATTAGCAAAGTGACATAACTGCTTGAAGATCCCATGTGGTTTCTGAATGATTTGAAGATCATGGCCTCAAAGTTGAAAAAAGAAAAAAACATAAGTGGCCAGTTTTTTACATCCTATAGATCAAAGGACTGAGATGGACGGCTTGATATAACTGGTTAAGTCACTGCTTGTCAGTTTCTCTGATACGCTCCACAGGCAAACACGTCATCACTAGAGCAGGAAAGAATGCAACACAAAGCTTTGCTCCGGAGGCCGAGACGATGAAGACCATGAAAACAGATGTACTGTATGTACAATACCTCATAAAGATGAAATCCCAATGGCTTGAGCTCCAACAAGGTGAATTTGCCTTTGAGAACATGTAAATGTATTCAGCCAACGCCTTCTATCATAGTAATCACAGCCTACCTCCACTGGGACAAGTCCTGTGATTTAAGACAGGAGACTCTGTTTTATAACACTCTTTAAATGTCTTGTTCTTGCTCGCTCTGCTTACCACCCGTTCCTCCCCTTGCCTGTTAGCTCTCCATTCTTTACTCTCTATCTTACTTTATCTCTTCTTTCATTCTCTCTCTCTCTCACACACACACACACACACACACACACACACACACACACTCACACACACAACATCAAAGGAGAACATAAATCTGGCTAGTGTGCCAGACTGGCCCGTGGACACCATAATTACAGAGCATCAAATGAAAGAATTAGTGTCCCTTTTCTCATTGCCATGCAAGACTTGCTAGTCCTCTGCATTTTCTCAGCTCACCTCTGCTTTACACCTACACATTTAACGCATACCCTCTCTCTTTACGTTACTACATGAATTCTGACTGATGCAGACTTTATAGTGTAACTTCTGTAAGGCTAGGCTACCACAAGCTGTAGGCCTTCATAGTAGAACGCTGGGCGGTGGTCTACTTGAATTAAAACATATCACTATTACTATTTGTGATTCAATAGACCCTAGAGATTTGATTGTATGTAACGTTTTCAAGAATGTCTGACTTTGTTGAACTGCCAGGTGTACGGTTTAAGTAGTTTACTCTGCCGTACATTGAGGGTGCATTATTTTACGACATTGCATTTTTGAAAATGAACACAATTACTGAAAAAAGTGATTACATTTAGCCACCCCGGGGCCCAGAAGACCATCAGAACACTTTCACCTCAACAACACAGTGACTTACTTGTGAAGCCACAGTCCACCACAAACACAGAAAAACGTACAATATAGAGCGTTGCGAAAGTTACTGTGGTTTTAAGATAAAAGAAACTGTATTCTGTAATGTGGATTTTGAGATCTTGAATGATTGCCCAATGTGTTTAGTCCATCTGTTTATGTGGTTTGTTTTTCTTTTGCCTGCATTTGAAGTTTTTCTGAGGAGAAAACAGGAAATACATACGTGCTTTGCAAAAAAGCCTCTTAAAAGGTAAATATCTATTTTATGTTATTAGGACTTCTAATGAATAGACCATCTGCTCATCTTGTTGCCAGAGTTTATTATATTACTATCATTTCCTTTTATCTGACATTTAACTGTTAAAGAAAGGAATACGAGACAGCATGCAGTGGGATCCCTCGCATTTATAAGGTACAACCTTTTCATGTTATTATTCCTCATACAAATAGTTAATTTGGTAGCATTAAAGTATTTATTACAGTAATTTCCCCTTGGCTGCTGTTTCACAGAGAGGAGAGGAGTATAATGCTTTAGCAGAGAAGGAGTGTTTTTGGAAGCTAAATATGTGGCGTCAACAAGTATATTTTTAATATAATCAAGGGGAAAATGAGAGGTATGATAGTGTAGGGATGTGGGATCATTAGAAAAAAAAATGTGGTAGTAATTTTCTAATTTGTCGCCAGCTTCATCAGATGGAATAATTCAACAAGAACATGGTGATGGCTCTTTCTATGTATAGAAAACAATAACTATTTGCATGCAAGGCTCCATGTTACACTAAGTGATGGTAATAGCTGAGAGGTCTGCCAAGTTGCAATGATTCTTAGTGGAGTAAAGACGTTGAATTACAATTGTTTTGTTTGAAACTGCAAGCCTCTTTGATCACTTTCAGAATTGTCGACAGCATAAAGATGGTGTTGAGTATTTGTGGCCTCTGTCTATTCCACAAAAAAAGATGGGAGGGAAAAAAACACAACAAACTACACAAAAAGCACCAAATTTAAAGCTAGCTGCACCATTTGATGTATTGTTCTTGTCACACCACTCTAAATCATTTGTGTTACTTGAAATGCCATAATCAGAGATCCACTATGTACAGAACAGATCCTATGACAGACAGGCAATCCATCCACATGCCCTCGAAACCTCTATTCCCCACGCTGAATTGCTCCAATCACAGACCCACTATGCAGACTCAGTGGCAGACGTGCACTCCTACATCTGTGACAGTAATAAAAGGCTCCTTCCCTTCTGCTTTCTTCTCACCTACCTTTCCTGTCAATTACCCTTCCACAGATAGATGGAAAACTGCACATCTCAGCAGTTTGTGAGCCACCTCTACTTGAGCATTTCCCAAGGTTTTGATTGCAAAATCATATAAAAAGCTTGAGTTAGTGGCTTTTGAGGAGGTTTCCCTGTGGGATGTAAGGGCATACAAATGGCTGCTTTTAAGTCCTAACTGAACATAACAAGGCCCTGGAGTTAAAAAGAAAAAGGCCTGGGAGAGTTTGACTGGAGTTGAGGAAAAGAAGGAAAAGCATTTATATTGGAAAAAAACTAAGAAGAAAACTGGAATTTTGTCAGCAAAAAATCTTTCAAACGAAAAGGACCATTTATTTCACAACAACGGTGCGTGTGCCGGCTACAAAAGAATTGGTGTTACTTAGGAAAAACGATCTCATTCAAATGAGGAAATGTTATGCGTAGTGAAGCGATTTGAAAAGGGAAAGAAAATACAGGATTTGAAAGATTCTGCTGCAAACCCAAAGGATGAATCAACTGTACTTTACTTAAAAAAGCAATAATACACGAACCTTGTTGTAAAAATTACTTTGTTGGCTTCATTTTGGATATCAGGAAATCCATGTTCATAATCAAGTCTATGTTACCTACAAGTGAAATGATTCTGACTTTATTATTCACAAAGATTGTTTCACTATTGTAGTAATTTAGTGCATTAAAAAATAGTTAAAATGCTAAATTGAGCACCATAAATATCCCTGCTGGCATGGTAAATACATAAATGTGTGTATCTTACAACAATACTGTATGCATGAACATTCCACACTCCTATAAACAATGTTCACAGTATATTTCTGTATGGCATTGTAATAAATAGCCATGACTTTATTGCCCACATAAAATATTTTTCTATTCCAGCACTGTCTCGATGGCTGTCCAGAAGGCTAAGTTAAACTGAGGATTCATTACCATGTCAATTACTTTGCTGTGGTTTTGTTTGTCATATTTACATTTTAGTGGTGTGTCTGTATATTTAAACCTAATTGACAGTGATTCCACAGAGAGAGTTTGGAGCCCTGCCCATAACACAGTTTCCTCACTACTTGACAGTCAATTACAGCTTTATGAATAGACCTGTGCGGTTAGCATCTATCAGCACACACCCGCTTTCAACCAACCACCACCACCTATGAAGTTCAGTTATGATTTAAAACCCAAGGGTAGCTAGCCATGAAATCGCCCCTTTTGTCATAATAACCATTTCAGGCTAGGAGCTTATTTACACATCATAACGTACAGAAATAACAAGAAATGTTTGTGATCTAACACTCCGGCTGGTCGGGGTTATAAATATTCAAAGAACCCCACATGATTTCCAAAACCTCACTAGCTCTACTCCCAAAATCACAACTTACATTGTTATGATGCTGCCAGTAATGTGCCAGTTTGACATTTCAGGAAGGTTATATACCAGACTATTTCTAGACCAGGACCACGTGCCAGCCAATCAGCTGATTGGAGATGAAGATTATTTACATCCATGACATATTAATTAGTAAGCTTAAGAGGTGCTAGGAGGCGGATTTATGCTAAGCTGAACAAATGGACAGCAAATATCAATTTACCATAATGATACAGAAATGTCAAATCTTACTGCTACAGGAGCAGCTTTGGCTCAGGAGGTAGAGCTGGTCGTTCACCACCGGAGTTGATGGTTTGATTCCAGCTGCTGTCAACATGTCTAAGAGACTGAACTCTATGTTGCTCCCGATGGAGGCCAGCACCTTGCAGCTACGTCGCCATCGGTGTGTGAAGGGGTGAATGAGACCAATCTGTAAGCCGTTAAGGTTGAAAAGCGCTATATAAGTGAAGTCCAGTTACAATTGTACATTCCATATGGTGCTTTACGCAGTGAAGATGGCTACAACTTTCACCTTCTGCATCACAAACCTCATCCATCTTATACAATGGGACATCCCATTAACTCATTGATTATTCAAATACACAATCCCACCTGGTAGATCCTTTGCCTTTCGTGGCAGAAGGGGTCAATGAACAAGAGCTGGGCAGAAATGAACGCTCATGTAAATGTATGAGTATCACTTCAGATCTTTCTCACCAAGGGGGTGACTGATGACTGTTTTTCTGCCTGACTGCCACAGTGGGTTAAGACAAGGGGCTTTATGATGCATGGACATCCTTCGTTACTAATTAACCTTCATACCACACTAATTAATTAGATTCTAGCAAGGTCAAACTTTCTAAATGGGACAATTAAGCACCTTCCTCATACAGTATTGCACAATAAAGAGCCTAACAAAGAGACTGGATAGAGGTCTCTACAGAGAAAATGGTAAAACGTCAATGTCAAACATTTCACTTACTAAGTAAAATAATACACTTTTTTGTGTTTTTGTAGGAAAGGACTGATGTCTTCAGATTGGTTGGGGAAGCTGCTAACCATTCATTTTTCAGGTGTTCATATGTTTTGGTAATTGCTTTAAATACCTATTTAATTATATAAATATAATTAGTTTGTATATATATATATAATATAATTAATTGTATATATATATATATATATATACTGTATACACAAAGTATATTCATAATAAACTGATGGCAGAGACATAATGTGTCTTGTCTGCTGGGCAGCCATCAGGTTGCTTCCCCTCAGATATAGCATATACTCCAATTTAAAAAGGGAACTATAGTCTTTAATGAAGCCAAGATGAGACCTCCATATGCTTTAAACATGATTTATACAATAAAATTAAAAACACTGTTGTTCAAGTAGTAATCTATGAGGAGACACCAAAACAAGAGATAAAATGTATGGTTTATTCATGTTATAACAGTTAAAATCTATTTTTGCTGTATTTTGTATAAACAGATATGACAGTGACCAAGGATGGATAGGGGAGAGGAGTTCAAAGAACAGATAATAAAAGGAAAGAAAAACACTGAGGTCTGCACCAACACAAAAGAAGGCTGTGTAACAGAATATTCAAATGAAGCACGGTAATAATGTGGCAATGGTGAGCATGCTGTGGGCATAAGAATGTTTTAACAACACATTAGAGACTTCACTAATGATAGTGGCTGTTGCAAAGCAGTAACCATTAACACACATTTTCATTTTCTTTGAAATAGCAGACATCAGATCTATTACAAAAAAAGTCATTGCGAATGAGCGGATGTGAGAATCAAGAAATTAAGCCTGCATGAGTGCACACACAGACATTTTCACTAGCAGGTGTAATGGACCCGTTGGGCAGGACAGCTTGCTTATGCTCAGGAACAAAAAAACTTGTCAACTAATGACAGATGTAAACCAAAGCACATGCATAGAATCCTTTACATACACATATGTATGAACATATGTGTGTGTGTGTGTGTGTGTGTGTGTGTGTGTGTGTGTATGTATCTCTTACACATTTGCATACAGTGTACAAAACTGTGAGAACACATACTGTGGGCTAGGTATCATTTAAAATACTATTCCCCCTGCACACTTGAGCCCATATCTGACTAACAGTGTGGAACCAGCCAAATGTGGCAGCCAACTGTTCCCCATCCTTAGGCTATCCCTGGACTTGGCCTGAGTACAACAAATTGTATCATTGTGGTGTGCATGTGTGTGTTTCTCTGTGTGCACACTGTAGAGACCACAGAGACAGGCAGAGAACAGCGGCTTTGTTAGATAAAATGACTGTATAGAGTAATGCAGTCGACTTGAGTGTTGAGTTGTGTGTGTGTGTGTGTGTGTGTGTGTGTGTGTGTGTGTGTGTGTGTGTGTGTGTGTGTGTGTGTGTTGAGTGTGAGAGATGACATGGCATCTTCATGTGTTTAGATTTCTGGTTGCTAGTGAATCGATGTCAGGTCTCACTATTAGTGCTGAAACAATTAGTTAATTAATCAATTAGTCCATCTGCAGAAAACTAACATACAATGTTGTCAAGTTGTTACTTGTTTAAGTAATTTATCATCAGGAAACAAGCAGGCAAGCAAACAAATGAAGATCATATGTGGAGATTCGCTGTTTTCACTTTTCAATACCTCTGAGAGATTGTGATAAAAGATTTTCTGATACTTCAATCATACATGTTGGTTGCAGCCCTAAAGTAATGCTGGACTAGGTGTTCTCTTCTGTAATACTGGGTAAAATAGCAATGACCCAAGCAAAATGGTTAAACCCTTAATCTATTTTCTTCCTTTCTTTTCTGTCAAGAACTGAAGCCCACTGATTTTCTCTGACCAGCTGTGTGTGTATGTGTCTACATCTATACATCTATGACTGTATGAATGAGTTCCTATGTGGAATTATGTTTGTGTGTGTGTGTGTGTGCCTGTTTGTGCTTCCGCTCCAGACGTCTAACTGTGCATTTGACAGAGATTAATAAGCAGTAAACCCATCTTGGGACTACCATGAGGCTGTAGACCCTATATTTTACTAAACCCCACATAAATAAATCCACAGGGTGCCATTTGCTTGTAAAGACAAAAGGTTCTTTCCACACTGTTGGCATAATGGAAATTAAGTACTGGTAGAGAGAGGTTACAGGAACAGAGAAAAAAAAGAAATCAGAATTTTTGTCAAAGAAAGAAATAGACAGGCAGATGGAAGTTAAGAAAGTTGTTTTTCCCATTTCACTGGGGTCACTTTGAGAACCAAATTCTTCCAGATGGTGTTTTATAAATTTTTATTTTTTTCTGGGGAGTGATGCAGTTAGATGACATGGCTGATGAGAATATGTCTGTGATGTGCCCTGGGACAAATGAAATGCTGTAAAGACAGCAAGGTTAAAGAGCCTATTACACAATCTGCTTAGATCACAATTAGCACTGCTGGTTTTTACAAAATGCCCCTTTTCAATGTCTTTCAAAGGAATTCTCAATTTGGTAAATGGACTTGGTGTCTTACTGAGAGTTTGATTAGATCGATTTCATCTCAGAGACTGGTCCTAGACATGTTTAGCCTAGCTTATTGCAAGACTGGAAAAGGGTTTAAAGAGCTAACCTACATCAGAGGCTGCTGTATGCGTAAAAATAGGAAATCAGAAACTGTAGTTTTAAGTGCAATTAACATATCATAGGTAAAGTATTCACTGACCAATAATGTCTGAAAGCAGTGGCTGCATACCTACCTGACAAAACGCAGGTGACTCTTGGACGTGCTAGTGTTTACCTTGTGAGATTCCAAGACAGAGCTTATAATCGAGCTATGAGATAACTCTGTTATGATATAGTGCTATATAAAAAAAATTGAATTGAATTGAATTGAATTTATGGCACATTTTGGAGTTGATGAAAGATGTATTTTTGAAAGAGGCCAGCAGTTTCACACTGATTCCTGTCTGTTTGTTTAAAACATATTCTGGAGCAAACGCTGGAGTTGTGGTGTAACAGCATCTTATTGAATTTACATCCAGTATTAAATCTGATGTGAAACCTTTCTAATCCCCAACTGAATATAGTTAGCTTCAGCTTTGAACATTGGCAAGAACCTTAAATTATAAGCACTGTAGCTAAAAGATCCGTAAGCACCTTTTCTTGGCTAAGAAGGCACAAACACTACAGGTTCTGTAGCCACAACCTGAAAATGAGACAAACCACAAAGGCATCATTATTTTATAAGCTTCTTGCCCAGATACATGGAAGTAGGTGCATTTATCAATTATTAAAGTGAATAATGTTGCACAACATCTGCTGCCAGTGATGTTTGTCATTGTTTTCTACATTGCTCTTTGCTAATAAACAAAAGGAAAGAGATTAAATGTCTTGAAATGACATTTGTTAGTGTCAGCACTGAGCAACCAGGACCTGGATACAAAATGTAACTGATTATCAGAACCCAACCCTACCGATCACTCACCTAAATGCAGATAGATGAGAGATTTGACGATGCATTTTTCAAAGATTCTGTGTTTGAAGGTAAGTATTGCTCACTGGCATTCTTTTATATGGTAAGATAAGATAATCCTTTATTAGTCCCTCAATGGAGAAATTGCAGATCAACAGTACTACAGTAATAGAAATAAATGCATTCTTGCCTATGAACATACAAAATACTGACTCATTCAACATGTTTAATGTTTCTAATTGTAGATATTTATATATGTTTTGTGTGTGTAGTGTGAAGGGATTACAACTTCCATTACATTGTGCAGCCCTGTGTTAAAATAAATGTGCCTTGAATCTACCAGTTTGCTCTACCATATAATTGTCTTAAAACAGTGCACAGTTTTCTCTAATATTTAGGTCATTTTATCAAGTCTGTTATGCATTTGCAACCAGACGAAATCCTAAGAGACGGAGAGTGAGTGAGAGACCGAAAGTATGTGTGGGTGTTAGCAAGAGAGAAGATGGGGTAATTAGAGAACACGCTTGTATTATATTCATCCACCAGGGAAGTCCAGCAACACAATGCTCCGGCACACAGAGACAAAATGCTTCTCCAGGTGTAATTTATTAAGGAGTGATGGTAGATAATATGGATGACCTGGCTCACACAGGAAACAATGTGTTATCCAGTTACCATTACACGCAGCTAGCACTGCAAAGGGCTTAGATTAATGATGCACCTGTTTGGTCTATATGGAGAACACATTAAAAGTCAGTGGCTTGCATGTATTAGACCTTATTAAGAGGCCAGAGATGGAGAGAATGAGAGGTAGTTAGTGGGAAATGGAAATTAAAAGAGGATAAGGGCAGATGAGTGAAAAAAAAACGGACAAAAGAAAAAAGAAATACAGGCATGAAAGGAAAGAAAAAAGAAGGGGAAGAAGTCAGCAGTAGTAACAGATAGATGAAAAACACAACATGGGAAAGGAGAGAGAGACGAAGTGGGAGAGAGTGAATAGTTCATTAGACAGTAGAATACATCCAAGTGCTCCCAGAAAGCACACCAAATTAATCAGATACATGTACATGGATATTGTATATTATTATAACAGAGGCTATTGAATTGGAGCAGGGTTAATAATAGAGACCATAAAGAAGTTTAATCAAGGGGATGCATTTATCTCCCATGACAAGAAGGCATTACAGAGCTTGCCATTAACAGAGACATAAAGTAACATTTCCCTTGTGATGTATTTATATAAATGTAGTAGGATACAACGTGAGTGAATGTCCTAATCACTGCTCTGCTTGGCGATAAACAGCTGTTTATCATAGTAATATGTAATTATCTTTAAAAAAAAATAACTGTTCAAAATGCATCCAAAGTATACCGGAAGCAAGTTTACATCATGAATAACACCAATAATACCATTCATAACACTAGTTTTTCTGTCGCTTCCCACTTTTAGCCACGATTCCTTATTACCCAAATTATAATTCATTCTAATATGAAAAACATATATTCAATAGCCAATCTACCAAAGTACAGACAGACTGAAGTTCCATTTGCCCCACCATGAAAGAACGGGCTGTTTTCCAGACTATTAAGGAATGACTGATAGGGAAGAGTGACAATGATGCAGCCCCTATGACAACCTGCTATCATTACAGTATCAAATGACCCCTTGGGCCATATTATAACCACCCAGTGTCACCAATTACTAAATAAAGATAAAGGTGTAATATCACAAACGTGCATTTATACTGCCTGTTGTCAGATGTTAATGTTGCACAGAGGTCATCTGGGCACACTTTGAGTCTGTATTGAGGCATTTGATGGACAGAAATACAGCAAATTACACACTGAATGAATGGTGGAGAGGTGCTGAAGCAGTAGTAGGGCCATTATTATTAGTCATAAAACAGGAATAAGAAGCTGAGATGTATCCTTTTGGACCAAGACTGCTGCTGCAATATCAAGTTGAAGCCTACCTTTAGACTGCCCAGTGCCTGTGTACGCACAGCTTTACGGTACTGTACACCTCCAGAAAATCATGTACACATGACGCACACATCTCAAGTTGTGCTCATAGCTTGTGAGGAAAGATTGTCAATCCTTTCTTCCTCTGGGCAATGATAAAATCTTTGATTAGTTTTGATAGATATAGATATAATATTATTACCATATACTCTATTATTTGTAAGCAAGTTGTAAATGATCACTAATGATTTGAAGTGACCAAGATGACAATGCTACTCTTAAAAAGTGTTACATAACATATTTTTGTATCAGAATCAGAAATCCTTTAATCGTCTCACAGTGGAGAAATTTACATTGTCACAGCAAAAGGTGGACAGTGCAGATAAGAGCTAAAATAGCATAGGTAAAGAGCACACATAATAAATTCAAATCAATAAGTACACATCCATGGTAATAAGTAAGTGAAATCTATTAACCTGTATTTAGCCTCATAAGCATATGCTTTGATTTGCTAAACACCCAAAGTATACCAGTGCACAATGACTTGATGTGACAGTTGAACTAGATGCACGGATGTGTTAATAATGCTTAGCTCTCACCGCTGTAACTACCTTCGGGGTCGGGCCCTCTGTGGGACAGCTGTGCAGTGTTTGTGTACTAGGCATGCATTGGTGTGGGATAGCGACAGTTTCCCCAGGGATTACTTTGGCTCGCATTAATTAGTAGTCAAGGCAACCGACTGCAATGAAAAGGTATCAACGTACAAAATGTGAGGGGAAACAAAGCCGACTCATATTGAGTGTTATTTATGTTATACCACAGATAAAAAAGAACAAAAACAAAGACAGGGTATCACTGTTAAAGCTGATGTGAAAACTTTTACTTCTATTTAGCTTGGCTGAAGACTGAGGCAGATGTGAAGTGAGTCGGTAAGCGCTCGGTTTCCACAGCAACCCAGCACGCCAGCATCTGCCAGCTGAGCCTCATTTCAATGCCACGGTTTGAGACAATTGTCCAAAGATCAGACTGTGTTTGTGTGTTGATTTTTATTTTCTTCAGTCAGTTGTGATTGCAGCAGCTTGTAATTTGCTTGTCGGTAATTCAAATAATAATAAAAGAAGGAGAAAGGAATCTGATGTCTCAAGCAATGCAGTGCTAATATCTGGTATTTTTTAATGTCATTATTTCAATATATTAAACTTACTTACTGTGGTATATTTAGCTAGTATCTGTCTTTTTTATTTATATTGTTGAAGCGCCTGAGCGAGTAGAGCAAAACGAAAATCACCTTCTCTGCCCAAAGACGTTCAGAGTCCCCTTAGACTGATAGAAGGACAAGAAGACACAGAGACAGAGGATGATGATACAGACAGCATCAGACAGATTAAATATGTAGTTAAGAATAGATGGTGGCTACATCTCTGGGCTGCAGGAAATTGATTTAAAAGGAAATAATCTCTCCACAAGCCCTGCAGCTGCCACTGGACCTCGGTTCAGAATTTGCCCCAGCTATGGCCCTGTTATCTCTGCAGCTGAAGGTGACACATTGCAAGTAAAGCATTCCTATTGAAGTTGCTTTAATAGTAGTGTGAACATATTTTTCCTAATTTAATAATCTGAGTCGTGCTTAATTGCGGATTTTGCCTATAATGTCAAGGAGAGAAGATGAATGAACCTGTGTCTCAGACTGCTCCCTGGCCTCCCTCATGGACCTGAACTGACAAATATACAGTCTGGCTAATCGTCAGAGGAGTGCACTTGCTATTACAAACTGCACAGCCCCACAGGGATGGTCGCAGAGAAAAGAATGGATAATTTGCTGATCTGGACATATTCTTTCTCTCCCTCTCTCTTGCTGTGTGTGTGTGTGTGTGTGCATAGGCAAGGAAGTGGGTATGTGTAGCAGAGGGAAGAGAGAGAAAGAGAATAAATGACTGTAATAAATGAAGATGAACATTCCAGGGCCACTGCTCTCTTCCTGTGTTTTTCTCAATTTCTCTCTCCACCACTGCCAAATATGTATTGATTTCCATGCATATTTATAATCTACACTGAGCCAGTGGGTCTCCAGTGTTTCAGAGGTGATAGGCCTGCTCTGTGGAGCAGAATCAACAATATCGAACACACAGGATCTCCAATCCGTCCTCTAAGCTCTGATGATATAAAACATTCATTTCCAACTCTAGTTTGTTCAGGCATTGTGTACCTTGGCTATGGTGGTAGGTTGGTTTAGGGTTTTATGTTGCGGTCAAGTATTACTTATTCTGTTTTCTCCTTTCAGTTGCATTCTCTAAATCAAACTTATTATGGATTTATGGACTCCACTGTGCTGTATTTTGTGAACTGTATGCATTAGCATACAATGTATTGGCTTATCTTATGTATTGGCCTCTTCCACTCTCCTTTTTCTATTCTTTCTGCATGACATTAGATGTAATTACATGTCTTTATACTTGCATTACTTAGGTCTTCAAGCTGGTTAATGGCACTGTGATGACACAGCAAAAACTAAAGAACACAACATGATTTATTCTCCAGTAATTCTTTGATTAATTGAAATTTTACAAAATTATGTTCTTCTTTTATATTCTACCTTAAGACCTATTCCATTAATTGCTCTTCCACCTGACATTGCGAGCAATTATGACTTCATCGCTTATTCTCTATCAATAGGCTCTTTGAGCATAGAGCTCTGAAAGACAAGAGACGGGTCTCCTAAGTGGCTCTTCATCTGCCTGCTGTCAGACTTGACCTTGCTCTGATGGTTTTGTGTGTGTGTGTGTGTGTGTGTTTCCTCTGTATTATGTGTAGTGAAAATGTGTTTGGGTGCTTGTGTGTGTCGACTTGAATGCCTTTTTTATATATTCACAAATGTATGTGAGCATAAATAGTTTATAAGCATGTGTATCTTGGACCAACATGTGTTGTTTGACTAAGCTTTAACCCTTTGGAGAGCATCTTTCTCGCTTTCTCCCTCTGTGTAGCTCTTCTCGTTCTCTCTGTGATTCTCTGTCTTACCTTCTCGTACCCAACATGGGTTTGACTCTAGGTTGGTTTTGCTTTTTCAGACATTGGTCGCAAAGGCGCTGCACAACATGACAGATTTCAATCTTGTTTTCTTGCGTGAGGTACACCAGTCTTAAGTGAGCTTCAGTGATCATTGATTAGCGCACACAATAAGACCATGCAGAGATACTGTACAGGCAAGCACAAATCTGAACAAGGAGGCACATAGGCATGCAAGGACACTTATTGCCACTTTGTAAATGTACAATACGCACAAACACGGGCAAACGTGCATGCTGTCCACATCAACAATAAATTACGTATAAATCATCCAAACATCCAAGAAAACCATGAACAGCCGCACACACATACAGAACGTAGATGTATTTTGTTAGTGTCCGGTCTTCCATAGAGTGATTAAATGCTAGGTGGAGCACGAAGCACTAATGGTTAGAAGGGAGATTTCCCCTGGTGCTTCAACCCCCTCACTCAATGCATCAAAAAAGAGACAGTGATGAAAGGTTACATCAACCAAATGCTATGTAACATGTCACTACAAATCACCCCAACACCTACGCACCACCTTTTACGCAGGAAGGCTGTGATGAGCCACGCAGCTAGTTACCGAAACATAACTCAATCAGTTTAAAAGCGACTTAACCATCAAATTACTGTTTTTTCCCCCCAATGTGCTTAAATATGCTGCGAGGTAAACCATGCGAGCAAGAGAAAGAAGAGGTAAAAATATTTTTTGAGTCAAACAAATTGTTATCCTTCCTGCATCCATCCAAGAATCCAAATGAGCTATTTAGTTTTATAGAAACTGGAAAAGTCAGCTCTAAAATAATGTCTTAACTTTATTGTTCATTTTACAGAGTTACATACTCTGTCATACTCTGTCATGCTGGTGAGGGTCAAGGTAATCATCTCCACTCCCTCTTGGTCAACTGCAAAGGCATTGTGTGATGGGAGTGGCTTTAGGGAGGAGAAGAGCATCAAGAAAACAAGCACTGGCAGCACAAGAGCCGGTCCAACTGGTAACTATGGAAGGCTGTATTGACTAATGGATTTGTAATGGCTTAATGTTCTCTGTGGACATTGTTGCATGCAAGCTACAATGCTGGCCATATCTGAGAGGTTGAAGATGTTAATGGTCGTGCCAGGATTCTGCTGTGTACCACGTATCTATGAAAGTGCTTACCTAATTCTTTATTTAAGACGATGCTTTTGTGTTTGTGCACAAGTTAAAATTAAGTCCAACAATGACAGAATACCTTTCTTGACAGCAGGACTTTAAACCAGAATAATGAACTGTATATTTAAGTTATTTGGTTATGAAAACATCAAAACCCTTTGGGAATATAGAAAATGCGAGAAAGAGGAGACGAAAATGTCATTACATACATAATACATATTACAGTGTTGGTCTATTTACTCACTGATGACAATTTTAAAGACAGGTGGATTATAGGAGATTGAGAAGGACTGTCTCATGTGCAGATCAAGGCATTATATAGCTGATCATTATTGGCTATATTAAGCCATATCAAAACCACATGTTACTGTAATCCATTGCTTGCTGGCACACCAACTATCAGAAATGATCCACTGCCCTTCACCAAAACATAAGAAGCTGTAATACATATAATGGCAGTGGAGATGCTGTAGGTTAAAAAGGCAACTGCATGTCATGGTCCGTGTCGGTGTGAGTGGTTGTGTTTCTTGTTTTCTGTTTGTTCTGTGTATTTTGTGTCTTGTGGTTGACAGCTTGATTTCTCCTGTGTTTGAGTCTCTGTCCTGTCTGAGCCTGCCCTCGTGTTTCCCTGATTGTTGAGTGGTATCACGTGTTCCCCAGGGTTCACCTGTCCCATATCCCCTCGTTTGTGTCCTGTGTATTTACTGTAAGTGTGCTATGTTCAGGTGATCCTTGTCGTGTCATTGTTCATGTCGACGTGGTGTGGATGTTCTGCATGTCTTCTCTGTTTGCTCCCCGGATTCTGGACTTTCCTCGTATCTCTGTTTTTGGACTTGTTTTGCCCAGTCACCTTACCTGCTTGTTGAATTAAACCCTGTTCTTCTCCCCTACCCTGTGTGTATATGGGTCCTTTTTCCACTGCCTACACCCCCCGTGCCTAACACTGCATTTGAATAAAAAAGGATCAGCACAGCCTTACATTAAAGCAAATGTTCTCTTTTTATTTGATTATATGTAATATTTGAAGTAAGTGAATTCAATAAGACACCATTTTGTCTTTAGAAGATATTAGTCCTGGGTGTATGTTTATTTTTATTTAGGATTACAAGTGAAGCATGATGGCAACGGTGATTGTTTGCTGCTGTGGTTGTTGTTGTGTAGGGAGAGTGGTGACACTGAATATTCGTCCAGGGGCACAAGAATGGCAGAAACAGCTATCAGTACATGTGAAATTGTCTGACTTCCAAGAACATGGAATGACCGAGGGACCCCTTCTTCTAACTTCTTAAAAAGCAGAAGCTCCATGGATGTGGGGCTGTCAGTCAATCTCTTCTACCCCCCATTGACTGGTTGATTTATTTGGCCCCAATGAAGCCTTGATCTACGCTGGAGGAAGGTTTCCACAGCAAGTTGTTATATCCAAGACACCTCTGCAGGAAAAAAAGTGTGTGTGTGTGTGTGCGCAAAATGGGGGTGGATGACTACTGACCCCCCTCTGACAGTGGCCCAGTGATGAAGCATCCATTTTGGAAGTATTGCTGCCTGTGAGACTGATGGATAATGTGTCATATCTCATGGTAGAAATGCTCAGAGAGCAGCACTGACATATGGACGTGCCACAGTAATACAGTGGTACAACTAGGCATTGAGAGGAAGTGACAGACAAAGGAGATGGTGAGTTGTGGGTGAAGTAAAGAAAGAAATCTACAGATAAAATTAACATTGGGGATTGATGTAATTACAAGAACAAAAATGCAACACAAGTATCTTAAAGGTAAGTGTGTAACAAGACATGTTTTGACTATTATTATCCAATCACTTTTTTCATCCATACCATTTTCTTTATTTATACAAAACCCTACTTAAATGCCATGTACCAGTGGTACCATGATACACCTTTTGTATCATAGACAGTACCATGTACCCCCGCTTCCCCTTTTAAAATGTAATGTAATAACATTTACTCAGAATAAATCTTAACTGACCTACTTCTTACTTTTATGTAAATACATTTTTACGCAAATCATTTTACTTGTACCTGGGTAAAGTATCAGTATTTTTGCTATAGTAAAATGTTGTAGTACTCTTTCCATCCTTGTATAAGAGGACCTTCAGCAACTGTTGCAAATCCAGGCCCAAGTTCTGTTGCTGTCCTGGTGCAGTCTAGCAACAAATACTCTTGCAGAAACTGGCCTAATAATGTGTTAAACTGACACAAATTCAACTTAGACGTAATGTCCATTGACCATGAGTAGAGATATTTTATTGAAAGAAAATAAGCAGAAGCGTTGCGCTTATTGGCTTTAAAATTAAGTGGACATGAGTGCATGAGCATGAGGAACTGTTTCAGTCTCAGCCGCAGGCATTTTCAAGGGCATCATCTGACTCTGCCCCAGTGACTTCCACCTCACACAGTGTCAGGTACTCTTGTCTTCCAGGAATCACAATGTTTACATAACGGCCTTCCATTCCATTACACGCAAAGGTTTTGGAGGTCCCAGCTGCGATAGAGGAGATCACAGCGCATCTGATGAATAAGAAAACAGAATTATAGAACAATGTTAACAGACATTATGTATCTTGTAGCGCTATTATTCTCACAGAACAACACCAAATACATGGGCCTTAACACAGATGGATACAAAATGAAGAACAGATATGATACTCAACTTTGGCTATCAGAAACGCTCAATATTTATATTAAATAATAGAATCTAACTAACATTAAATGGCCCTTTTCGGGGCACCACCCTTGAAAAGGGCCAAAGATTGCCAATTAGTTAATTCAGTCTCAGTCTAAAGGTTGCTACGGAGTTCTTGACTCGTACAGTGACCTTTAATACTTAACACACTCAAATGAAAGGTTTATTAAACTGCTAACTGCGCACACAACTATAACTACTAGACTTGCAAATGAATGAATAAATGCAACCACAAATAAATCCAATGAATACAGCAATGAACAATTAATACATTCATGAATTAATTTTTAACAGACAATTAATGCATGAAAAGAGGTATCATATGCATGTATGATGCAGTGAATAATCATCTTGAAAAGCTGTGTTAGCTTGTGTAAACACATGAAACCGCTAAGTTGATGAAACTTTAATATTGACCAGTGAAATCACCTTAATGTATCGTTCAGCAGCTGAGAGGTTATTGGGAAGCAGAGTTAAATACTTTGCGATTCCTTTTCATGATTATATTGATGGCATATTCTATTCCAGATTGAACACTAAATAATTTTAGGTAATCTATGGCATCAACTCCAATATCTCAAGAAAAGTAAAATTTCGACTGGTGATTCAGATAGCCAGGGCAAAGGTTGCTCTGGAAGGGATGCGGGAGACATTTCTCCTGGGGGCCCCTTTCTGGAGTTTTGCTCATCTCCACGTGACGACTTTGATTTTTGCATTAAAATCAGCATGTTAAAATCAACTTTAAAATCAGCATGTTAAACATGTTAATCTTCAGTACCTTTCAGAGGGTTGGTTCAACAAAGCATTTTAATTATTATACATTTGATTCAGTATAGAAAAGTCAGTTCCTTTTTTGGATCTTCATCCTGGAGTCATGCTGATAACATGATGTTTTGGGAAACTTCAACCTTGTGTCTTAATAGAGACTTGTTCATGGCAGAAACCAGGCTGTGTTCCACACTTTGGTGGAAGTGAATTCTTTCTCAATGAAAGACGTAAAAAATTATTCAAAATCAGGCGACTTATCACGCTACAATCTCACAAGTAGTTGTATTTAAATACCGATGATGCTATTGTTGGGAAAAATATGGGCTTCTGTTTGGAAATTCCGTAGATACCCAGTGCACTAATTTCCTGGAACTTACACAGCAAATGTCAAATGCTCAAACCTGATAAAAGACAGAAAGTGCTGATACCTGGGATTAGCGTTGCCATTGTCATTGAGGGAATTTCCAATGCGGATCTCAGCACCGTTGATCCTTTCATGGCAACAATCTTGTCTGTTTGTGATGGTAACCATGTTGATCTTATATGTCTTCAGGAGGTCCAGTCTCCACCATGGATTTTGATCTCTTTCTGTGTGGGTACAGGATCCCAGTGCCCAGATGCTAGCACGGTTTCCATCAATAGCCCGTTCAGGGACAGCATTCCCATACAGGGAGGACTGAGTCACTTTTCCACCTTTAGAAATAAGAGTATCTGGACAAAGTTACAACATTTGTTATTAAAAATAGTATGAGGAAGTCAAATAAGTATTACATGTGTTGATCTGCCCAACAACACTAAAGAAACAGCAGACAGTATCTGATTCAAACTCACTGTGAAAACATGTTTTATCAGAGCTACTCAGAAAAAACAGTCCAAAACTATTCCGCATGTCATCATGTTACAAGAGGTAAGATGATTTGTATGTTTGTTTTGATTTATTTAAGTGAACTGGCCCTGTAAATATTCATCTTAATCATTTAAAAGCTAAAATTAAAAATTCTATATGGGCTATATCAACAATTTGATTGAACCAATTAAAAGAATAATCTCACCAGTCTGGCCATGTGTTTGTCCTAGAACAGCCAACAAGACAAAGACCAAAGCTGGAGTCATCATCCTGTGCAGAAAGCTTACTGTATTTTGTTGTGGATTTCTTTGTTGAATCTGTCAAATAAGTGAGAGTATCGAAGAATGTCTTTGTATGGTTTTATTAGAAGCTTCTAAGGTACCATCGACAGAGAGCCTAAGCCGGTTCCATTTTGCCATCAC
>JAVQJF010013288.1:0-25972 GCA_036023855.1 Gadopsis marmoratus | reverse complement strand
TTATTTTAACATTGTAGCTGCAATTGCTTTACATCTGTATGTGTAATTGTACTGTGCTACTGTGTGTTCTCTTTCATCATACTCTCACTCTACCCCCCCTCTCTCTCTATATATATCTTTTTTTTCTCTCTCTACTCAACCGGTCGAGGCAGTTGACCGCCCACCCAGAGCCTGGTTGTGCTCGAGGTTTCTGCCTATTAAAAGGCAGTTTTTCCTTGCCACTCTCGCCTAGTGCTCCTAACTTGCTCTATATTAACAAGTGCTATGAGATAACTCTGTTATTATATAGTGCTATATAAATAAAATTTATGGTGAGGTCTAGTCAATTTGATCAATGCTTTCGTCATCCAAGAACTGCCTACACACTCTGGCCTGCAGCAGGAGGAACCCAGGGCCCTCCTGCTGCAGGTCTGACCATGGGTCAGAGGATTTCATCCCGGTACCTAACAGCAGGAAGGATCAGGAGAGAGGAATGGTCCGTGGCCACCACCTGCAAAACCATTCCCTTTTTGGGGGTTGTCTTGCTGTTGCCTCTCTTGACCACCTGTTGTCACTTTAATTTCACAATCACTTCCGCTTCCTAACTGGACAGGTCGATATCCCAGAAGTTTGATTGACTGGGTGTTATACTGTGATGATTGAGTGTTTCCTTGTTTTGTTTTTTTGAACAGTATACAATCAGCAGATCATGTCAATCATATACAGTTCAGTTTACCTGTCCGAATCTGGAGTTTTCACAGACGAAGGTATCTAAAGGATCTGCCAGCTCAGGAGGGAACTCGTTCACATCCAGTACGTTGACGGTCACTGACACTTTTATAGACAGCAGAGGGTTGTCTGTAAAGGTCAACATGAAGTCAGTGTCACAGCCTGTGTTAATACAACATACTGACAGTAAATGCTAACCTACCCTAACCCAGGTGCGCCGTTGGCATGTTAAACAAACAAAACCCCTGTTCTGTCACATGAACTATACAGGATTTGAATCAGTATTGTTTAGGGAATGTTGACTTTGACAGTTTATTCACAGGGGGTGGGTTTTACTAAAGGTCTTGCATAAAACTCCGCAAGATCAATTGTTTCTGTGACTAGCAAATGTGAACACGAGTCTGCACAAAAAAAAAACAGGCCGGAGCCTTTACTGTCAAACTGGGAATACTTTAACCATGAATTAAATATAACTTACTGTATATTGATTGCTTGACTGCCCACTAGCTTACGGTATTAAAATGCCCATACAATATTAAACACTGATCTTAAAGAGATCATTTCACATCTTGAATATGATCTTGACTACAAAAAGAGCCTATATCTTTATCTATTAGATTACTTACTAGATTACTGTTGCTGTAATACATTTTCTGAAAATATAATTAAATAGTTTGGATCTTGAATTAATGTGTTTTTTGTCACTTACTTGCTTCCCCAGCACTTTCAAAAGCATGCCATTGTTTACATGTGTGGATCTAAACTGAATGTAGCTTATTTTGGCCACTAGATGGAGTCAGATACTCAAACATTTACATGAGCCCCAGCTGGTGTGTGTTTAACTTAATCTCAAACTCCTGTCAGATAGTCTCTCCAATCATTTTGGATGATCCTGCTAATGTTGTGTTTAATATAATAACTGAACAGTGACAGAGTCAGATCATTTATATTGTTGCTAATGAGGTTTGGTAGATTTGTGACTCGACAGCCCTTTGCTGCCGCAAGAAGATTACAGGAGGAAATAATATTGAGCACACTGGATGAGTTAAGCTGCTTGCACAGATGTACTAAATTTAGTTTCCACCACAATCACTGCATGTTAGGTTGGAGTGCAGCTGTAGGGGACTGGGGGAGAGAGGGGCACAGCGATATGCAACTAGAAGTTAGAATGTAGCTACATAACGTAACTAATGTAGCTTCCCTTAGGAATTTAAATAGTCACAATGGTTTGTCTTTCCATGATTAATTATGTATTACTTTCTTTTATTAAAGGTGCTGTTCAGAAATGTAATGGTAAATGGACTCTTTCTTATATAGCGCTTTTCAACCGAAATGGTTCCCAAAGCGCTGTAACAGTAATCTAAGTTTGAACAGTAATCTAATTCACCCATTCACACACCGACGGGGACACAGTTGCCATGCTGGCCTCCACCGGGGGCAACTTGGGGTTCAGTGTCTTGCCCAGGGACACTTCGAGATGCAGACAGCAGGAGCTGGGATCGAACCACCAACCCTGGGGTTGGACCGCACTATCCTCTCAGCCACAGCCACCCCTTAACTTAGTAACATGCTGACTATATGGAAGTTACCATAAATAGCAGATTTCAACTTGTTCATGTTTCAAGGGCATTGCAGTGGATGAGAGGCTTGTGCTCTGTCTACCTCCTGATGATAAGTGAAATGAAAAGAAAAAGAAAACCATTACCAACAACATATGCATATACACAATGTCTGTGCATCCAAGTGTTTAGTATCAGGAATTTCTTTTATGAAGCCTATAATATATAGCCTACTATACAAATATGTGACAATATATTCTAAATCACACAGAAATATGTGAAAAGCAAACATGGAAGGTTCGTGACAGCTCAATCAATCATTAAAGCTCATTAAACCCTTATATAGTGCTAATTAAACATGAACAGGAGCATTATAGAGAACATGGCTGGTATTTGTTCAAAATGTAAATTATACCTTTTATCACTATCTTGAATGGCATAAACACTTGCATGCTGTGACCAAATACTTCCCATCCCTACCTCCCACAGGACATATTTTTCCTTCAGGTAATTGATAACAGCTATGGTGAAGTTAGTACCACTCTAGGTGTAGAGGTCGTTCGAACTAAATCATAGTGCACACTGTTTATGGTGGGGTGATCATGCATCCCATTTTTCTGCTTAATTAAATAGCATTCTCACTTTGTTCTCTGTGAAGTGATCTCCTTAGTTTGCAAATAGCACAAGAAAAAGGTTGTTCAGTGAAGAGCAGAAATGCAACATTAAACTGAATGCGAACATGCTGATGTTTAACAGGTATAATGTTTGCCACGTTCACCATCTTAGTTTGGCGTGTTAGCGTGTTAATTAGACATAGTTATAATTATATCAGCAGTTGTTGATGCTAACCCTGCACATGTGGTTTTTGCTCTGCCGTCTGCTGTGGAGAGCTTTGGAGGGAGACGCCAATACGAAGACACTCAAAGTGAGGGGAAGAGTTGAGAGGGAGAACTCACACAAAGCCTTATGAGAGGCAGAGAGGCTGGCCCTTGCCCTTACAAGGGACACTGTTAGAATGTAAGGTAGAGACAAATAAAATGCAAAACGTCTACATGTGTTTAAATGGCACAGAGATTCATGCTTCACTGAGACATGGCTTGTGATTTGATTTACTTAGTTAATTTATTGGTTGTCTCTGTAGGGAGCCACTTAAATCAAATCTGAAAATGTAACTAATCAGTGAGCACCAGATCCAGCTCTGCATCATATCTGAATAGTAGTGGTGTTATTGAGGGATGGATCAAAGAGCCAAAGTGCCTTTACAAATGAAAGTTTTATGAGGGGGTTATTTTGGGCTGTTCTGCTTATATTTTGAATTATTTGCATGTCCTTTCTTTTAAGTAAAAACTATCTGACCTAAAATTGATGTTCCTGTTTTACTTCCTTGAAGTGAAATTCTACACAGTTATTGATGTGTTCAGGGGGGTTTATGAACCTAGACGTGATGAAAACACTTTAATTCCTGTAAAGCTGGGGATCCCCAACTTTCATATGTCAGCAGCAGAATTGGCATGCAGCACTTTCCTGTGCAATCTGACATGGAGGATGATGGATTAGTAAACACTCCAGAGATAGTGATCTGACTTTTATTTTGCTATTCCCAGCTTGTCGCCCTATTTACTCAGCAATCTCCCCAGGGCAGGAAGAAGAAAAGGGCAAAGTGCTGAGTGACTTTAGTGTGGCATAAATCACGCTTTAGTTTGGCATAACAAAGGTGGGGTCCATTATTCATCAAGACTGAACAAGGGGCCAACGAGCATTTACCAAGCAGTGGGATAATGGGTTTCCTGTTGATGCAGTTGAGAGACTAAAAACACAGATGCACACATCATGCTGTGGATTGCAGATAAAATGTTTTGAACGTTTAGTATATTGCTGCTACCTATGCAATAACTATAACTAACTGATAACTATGCAACTCAAGGTTTGGAATTCTGCGCATCTGTGCACGTGGACTGAATATCTATATGATCCACTAAATCGGGCAGTATGAGTGATCCTATAAATAATTACTGAGCAGTAACATTTCTAAAACGTTTTTAACTAGCAGCCAATCGTGTGCATCCATGTGTATCTATGTTTAGAGGGTGCATAAACTATACACCGATCAGCCATAACTTTATGACCAATGACAGGTGAAGCGAAGAACACTGATTATCTCATTACACTGGCACCTGTCAGTGGGGAGATATATGAGGCAGCAAGTGAACATTTTGTCCTCCAAGATGATGTGTTGAAGCAGGAAGAATGGGAAAGCTCAAACTGATGAAAAAGTTAATGCTGGTTCTGATAGAAAGGTGTCAGAACACACAGAGCATCAGTTTGTTGCATATGGGGATGTGTAGCCGCAGACCGGTCAGGGTGCCCATGCTGACCCCTGTCCCCTGCTGAAAGCACCTACAATGGGCACGTGAGCATCAGAACTGGACCACGGAGCAATGTAAGATGTGATGAATCACGTTTCTTTTACATCTTGTGAATGGCTGGGTGCGTGTGTGTTGCTTACCTGGGGAAGACATGGCACCAGGATGCACTGTGGGAAGAAGGCAAGCCAGCGGAGGCAGTGTGATGCTTTGGGCAACCTTGGTGTGATGCTGGGAATCTTTGGGTCCTGCCATTCATGTGGATGTTACTTTGACACGTACCACCTACCTAAACATTGTTGCAGACCAAGTACACCCCTTCATGGAAACGGTATTCCCTAATGACTGTGGCCTCTTTCAGCAGGATAATGCGCCCTGCCACACTGCAAAAATGGTTCAGGAAAGACTTGAGGAACACGACAATGAGCTTAAGGTGTTGACTTGGCATCCAAATTCCCCAGATCTCAATCCAATCGAGCAACTGTGGAGTGTGCTGGACAAACAAGTCCGATCCATGGAGGCCCCACCTTGCAACTTACAGGACTTAAAAGATCTGCTGCTAATGTCTTGGTGCCAGATACCACAGCACACCTTCAGAGGTCTAGTGGAGTTCAGGCCTCAATGGGTCAGAGCTGTTTTGGCTGCAGAAGGGGGACCTACATAATATTAGGCAGGTGGTCATAATGTTATGGCTAATCTGTGTATGAGTGGAGCTAAAACTAAATTCACACAATTAGGAAGCTGAGTGCAACTCATTCTACATATCTTCAGCAAATCTCTCCACAGCAGCAGAGTGCCTGAATAGTGTTAACGTCAACTCATCTGTTCTGGAGGTAGCTATTACGGCTAATTAACCTCTTTTGCCCCTCCTTCAGAGACAGGGCCCTGAAGGAATAGGAGCAGGCAGGGCCCAGCAGAGAACAACCTGGACTGGGCAGATGGCAACCCACAACCCCCTAAAGGGGGAGGGGGGATTAGAGGAATAGACAGAAAAAGCACTACTACCATGGCTAATGGTCTCTTTCACACTAATTTTAATATTTTAGAATAATGACAATGCAAACATCTAGCAGCTCTGATTGGCAGATTGCTTCCATACTTTTGTTCTTTCCAAAACAAATTACGTTACAAAGGACAGAAGAACAAATACTCTCTTTTTGACTGGAGGCAAAAGATGGGAAATGTGGAGTGAAGGGACCGTTTTTCCATTATGTTTATATTGCGGTAGGATCTCTAGTTGTATTAAGATAAGATAAGACAAGATAAGATAAGATAAGATAAGATAATCCTTTATTAGTCCTTCAGAGGGGAAATTGCGGTGTTACAGCAGCAAAGGTGATAGTGCAAAACAGAGCAACAGATAGTAAATAAGTATAGCAAGCAAAAAAAAATAGAAAATATTAATTTAATATATGTATATACCCATTGCAGGCAATGTTACAAATGAATGAATAGGACTGCTTTTCGGCAATACTTTTGCGTCAATGTGACGATATCAAGTGGCAATAACAGGATAATGTAAGTAGAAAAGACTCATAAAATAAGTGGACTGACTCTAATTTCGGTTACACAACAATGTCTAAAATGTGAACGTAGGCCAGCATAAGCTACTGGTTATACCTCCATATTGCCACAATTGGTTTTAGTGCTGTGCCAGCACTGGAGAAAAGTCTGGCTGAAGCCATTATCATTCTGGCATTGGGGGAAAAAACACTTTGGGTTGTTTGTATTTTTTTACACCAATCACAATCGTCTTGGGCGGCTCTAAGCCCAGGATGAAGCAACAGTGCCCTTGCAAAATAGTGTAAACGGTGATGCGCAGATGAGGAGAATTCTGACTTGAATAGTCAGCCAGTGGTAGGCTTATACCCACAGCCTGTGAGTCAGACTAGGTCATACCAGACCAAGGAAGTCTGTGGCAATTTTACAAACTATTAATTTCTAAGATGATGGATTATGTTATTTCATCTTTAAAAAGTTACATAGTCTGGCTTTAACATGCACTCTGTATCTCAATACATTATCTGGATAATGACATTATCACAGGCCCTTGCATTTACACCTGGTAATGACTGGCATTCTTGTGATCTTGATTCTACTCACACTGTGAATGGATCTCAATATGCAAATTTGGTAAGCAGAGCTAAGACACTTGTCAACAAGAATGGCACATACTGGGTCAAGGAAAGCGATGTGGGATAGTCTTGAGGGACTTCTACAACATGCAAGAGGAGGGTCACTTAACATCTGTAGACAACTTGGCTGACATTACTTATACAGTATCAGTAATGCGGTGCCAGTGCAGAAGCTTGCTACCACTAGCGCAAGCTTGGCTAAGCCTACTGGTAACATGATCCTCTTGGTCTGGTCAATCTCATTGTGTTCCAGATGCAATATGTATGCATTTCTACTTGCACTATTGTGCATATCCTCACTCAATATCTTGATACAGGGTGCAGATCCTCAAAAAAAAAAAAAACAGCAGGCATACTGGACCCCACCATTCCCATACAAACTGCAGCTGAAAACCAAATGGAGCTGTGTGCTGCACAATTGTTGGTGATTCATGTGGTCCTATATATAGTCTAGACAACAACCTTAGGGCATATGCTGAGAGAATTGTTGGGATCTGAAAAGGAACTGAGCAGTTTGTGCAACACAACAGGGACACAAAGGCGACCCAAGAACCAACAAACATTAAATATGCTACAAAGAGCAGTAGATTTATGAAGAGGCAATTGTGTTAAGCCACACCCTGTTTTTGTGTGTATATATATGTGTGTCTGCAAAATACAACATAGCAGAAACAGATAGTTCTCTTGTTAGCGTATTATGTCCTGAAAATTGAAAAGTAGATAAAATAATGTGCGGAAAGGAATTATGCGTGTGTGTGTGTGTGGTCTTCACTTATTACCCAGTCGTAAAGCACATTAGGTTTGTCTGCACACACTTACACAAGCACACACACGAAGCGAGTGATGTATTTGCGGTTAGATTACTAAAGACAGGTGGTATATGGAGAATGCTTATTTATGCAGACTACACATTTTAAATCCAGCAAGTAATTGCAGTGTGTGTGTGTGTGAGTGTCTTAGACTATTTTTATTTCTCTATGAGGGCATCTGTGTGTGCATCTGGGGATTGTATTTGTACAGGTGTGTGTGTGTGTGTGTGTGTGTGTGTGTACTGTATTTGTGTAGCAACAGTAATCCAGTGTTGGTTTAGCCAGTCCCAGTCAGGGACAGAGCGATAAATCATTTTAAGAGTGTCTTTGCTTCTTGACTTTATTTGAAGAAAGGACAGCTCGGGCACATCATTCATATTTTCCATAAATGAAAATCGACATTTCATCCCTCTGACACAACCTTGGGGTTCGTCTTGGTTGCTGAGTGGATTCTAAGTGTTTGCTCCGCCGTGCTTGACACGGTCATCTTCCAAAATGCAGGAAAAAAGATTCACCTATAAAGCAACATCAGTGCTACTCAAGCAGAAATAACCTGGGAGCCAAACATCGACGTAGACGCCAAACATTTAAGAAGGAAAAGAGTGATAGGTCAGAGCCATGCAGTGTTTGTACAGTAGCAGGTGGTATAATAGCATAATAGTAATTTGTTTTTTTGTCCTGTTGTAGTGGATTCTGCTAGGCAGCAACACTTCTTTGGTATTTGGTTTGCTACAAAATGCTTCTGTAAATTTTTATTGATGAACATGCCAACTCTTAGCTCTTTCTATGGACAGAAGACAAAGAAGAACCTGAACTCTCTAACTTCTGTGAAGGTAAGCAAATAAAGTTACTTTCATTACAGACTAGAATGAACATCTATCTAATCTAGTTGCCTCATTTATTGCTAATTAGTGTTAATGCTCTTAAACTGCACTGACATTATCTTTTTGCAGCTAACAGGAGCCATCTGTCCTGCCACTACTCTGAAGGTAAGTGCCGAAGCCCCAAACAACAATAACCTTAAAACCGCAAAAAGAAACCCAAAAACAGGGAATTTCAAGTAATTTATTAGCAGAATGTTCATCAACACTAATGCATTTTCTCATAATTATTGTCTTCTCTTTCTGCTGGCGGGAAAACATTCTAGATACTATATTATATTATAGATGTTAGGAACAAATGACCTATGTGGTTGTATGGGTTGGAGGACTTGTTAAGATAAAATACTTCCTCATTTGGTGTTTTGATGAGCTCTGTCTATCACGGTGCTCTAAAATCTCCCATGTGGGTTTAATTAGTTTGACATCTGGTAAATGTGAAGGCATATGATGAGTGTGTGAGTGAGTTACAAGTAAAATTCTAAAAAGAAACTGGTGGAAGAAGCAGTGACTCCTCTCACCATCTGTCCTGAGGCTTATAGAGGCTCACTCCTACCTCTAAATGACCTGGGCGCCACTTAATGAAGTGAATTTCTCTTCGCTTAAAATTTCGAGTTGGGTCACATTTCAGGGCGTGAGCAAACTTTGCCCCTTGCCCGCAGTACACTGGGAAATGACATATCATTTAATTCTTGGGAAACTGCCGTGGAAAAGGATGATTGCTCAGGAAAGTTGGTTTCCTTGAGTTTGTGTGAATGTGTCCCAATACCACTGTGTGTGTGTGTGTGTGTGTGTGTGTGTGTGTGTGTGTACGTACTATGTACTGTCTGTGATTGCCACATTTTCCACTGAAACAGCACTCACATTGCTGCAGTGCACTCGGCCTGTGACAATGGCAGCACTGTAGTGATGAGAATACATGAATGAAAAATGCAGGCAAAGACGGCTGGGGGGGATAGAGAAAGAGAGATACTGGGTCAGTATTGGTTTATCTGCAGAGGGATTAAGATTACTGTCAGTAATCTGGAATGCACAGATGGGTGAATGGAACACCCACCCACACACACACACAAACACTTATTCATGAACAGAGTTATGTGCCTCGTCAGCTCAAAGCCAAGGTTACAGAAACAGAACAGCACACCTCTGTGATTTCATTCCGTTTTATATTGTACAGTGACCTCACTTCCAGCACAGCAACATGTGATTTTAAACTTTGAATTACTATCGACTTGCTATTCAAAGGTTCAAAATGCTTTTTCTTTTCCACTCACTTTTATGACTTCAGGTTGATTTCCTTACCAAAGCGTCTCTGAAAAGCGTTTTTTCTTCTCTCTTGCGTAGCTACTATAGTTAGAAGATCTGAGCTGATAAAAATGTTGATGGTCTGAGTTGCCTTTAGTTATTACAGTGTAGAGTACAGAGGAGATCTGGGCGATAAAGCAATAGCGTTATGTACGGGTAGAGCATTCTGAAAATAGTTTGATAGTTTCACTTAAATGGAAACCGCCATGAAAGCACATAACAAATATATGCTGGCTCATAAACATATCCCTTGACGGCAAGGAGGTTAATTGTTAATAAAAAAAGACAGGTCAGCTCGACAGTATGGCAAATTCAAAGTACGGTGGCTAAATTCAACCTTTTTTCTCCTGGTCTTTATTAATAATAGGTTAAAAAGGAACAATCATCAGTATTGACTGAAATTAAACATTTTATCGTCATACACCTTTTCATCTACATCGCAAAGCCCTAACCCAGAGAAATTCATCTTTACAAGCAACAGGAAGTCATTTTCAGCTTTCTTTCCATGCCAGATTTGGTCTCTCCGGCAACATACATGCTGCTCTACCTTCTTGGTGGAAGTTGTTATGCTCCATGCAGCTTGTGAGGAAGACTGCAGACGCGACTACACCTCGTCTGCATTTTCCATGGAAAAGAAATCCTTTAGCTGTTTTTATTTGCAGATGATTCTCCTAAAAGGATGCAATCAAAGATAACGCAGTAATAGGGAAGAGTAAAAAATCATGATTTTCTTTCAAACTTCTTTTATATAACATAATATCATAAAGACCTCTATCAAGGTAATTAAAGGTGATTTACCATTACACTACCATTATCATGGAAAGCATGACAACCAATGTAATCATAGTTTATTATCTGTAAAATTATATCAATTGACATAAATGACGAAAATGACATCTACCTGTATACACTTGTTTTTTCCACTGACAAATCTCTGACTTAATTGTTATTGTCAATGGCTTAAGTCTTACCACCGGAATGAAATGCAGGAATGCATTGCCTTAAAATAATATAGAGCAACATTTTTTTCACAATGTAGTTTGTGTGTTTGGTTGTTTGGACTCATCAGCCCTTCTCACATGATTGCTGGCTCTCCTCGTTTCTGCATGATCTGAATGGACTGCCTTTATATAGTCTCTATATCCAAAGTACTTTACAATATGCCCCTCATTCGCACACAAACTCACACAGCGATGGCAACGGGCTACCACGCACGCACTGGCTTAACCATAATTTGAATTTTGCTGGGTCACTTTATGATGTGACCTGCCTTAAATGTTAGTTTTGCCTGCAATAATGACTTATGACACATTTTGATCAAATGAAAAGGTTACCGGTGCTGTATTATGATAATGATATCTTACCCATACAACACAGCCATTACTAATTACATAATAAGTTCAAATGTCTTCTGTGAAAAAGACCTACTTCCAGTGTAAAGGTGGTTAGGTCTAAAGCTCTGCTAGCACCTTTAGGTGTTCATTGCACTTGTGAAAGTAAACTTAGTTGTAGGCTTATAACTTGAGCAGCGTGGCTCTCCTTTAAGAGGTCAAAAAGGTCAGCTATGGAATTCAGGTCCTAGTGTGCATATGTTTCTCTTCAGCAGATGGCAACTCTAGCTTCCTCTATGAGGTGGAAGGTTCCTATAGGTTCAAACTTATAACACATGTACAATGACCAGTGAACATGTGTTTCTTTGTTTCCAGAATACAAAAAAAGCTGTGTTCTGGTATTTTTCTGATAGTTCTAGCTTCTGGCTGTCTATCTCCTATTGTACAATATATCTTTGTCAATGACAAGTACATGTTTGCTGTGTTTTGTTCAACTTTAAGAGCATAGGGCAGTTTCTTCCACGACACACACTACCGTACCAAAGTGTAGACACGTTTTAAAATTTTTTTAGGGCTAAACCAGTACTGTGGATCAAATATATGGAATGTCGGTTTGTTGACATTCTGCCGCGTGAGGTAGGAGAGAAAAGGGCCTCAAACGGAAGCTGTTCATCCTCTCCAGATAATGATGGCGCTCGATAAATTCCACAGCAACCTGCGCATCAGATTTTGATGTATCATGTGTGCAACTGGGAATTCTCACTTCGTTGTGGCTCTAGAGGAAAGATCAGAGGCTTTTCAAACACATTAGGGTTCAAATGTTGGATGGATGGTTTCAACAAGAAACCTCACCATCATTAGGCTCTACCACTAGCCGGAAGAAAATCGCTGCTGTTATCATTCATGTTATCTCCAGGATGTTTTGACTTGAAAACCTTTTTCACTGCTGTAACACTGTAACCTGCTTACTATGTTCTTTGAGATAAATCCTTAAACTGTAATGGATTACAGTACATTTCATTACAGTACAGTAGATTTTAAAGTAGATTATTGCAAATGCATTACATTTGAGCTGTATTTCGTGTGTGGACGATTAAATTTGAGTAGGTGAGCCTGTCCCTGGAAAGCACTGCAGTCATGTGAAAACCTTCTTTCTAGTTAAAATTTACTCCATCCTCCATGCACTGCAGAATATATTACAAAAAAACACATTCACAACACAAGGAATGTTACAATGACAATCTGAGACCAAGGCCATTTGTTTCCTTCTGTAATTCCTGAATGATTACAATCTGGGACTTTCATGAGACAGCTGTTTATTTCTTTAGCCTTTTTTTCCTCTTGTTGTCTTATTTTATAATCTCGGGCTTTGCTCTGTTTCGCTGTAAAGTACTGTGTGCACAATAATGCAATGGCAAAAACAAATAAAATATGGATTAGTGTCAGATATCATACCCCTCTGCTTCTGTACACAATGCAGATATTGACAGAAGAATATCAAAAGGTATGCCCAGGAGAAATGAAACATCTGAGCATCCAAAATCAAAAGCATTGGTCCTTTTTAATTAGCTAGTCACAATGAGAATGTTCTTCCCCTAGATGGAGCTCAACCTTTGGTATGGTCACGCTTTGTGTTAATAGTTTTTTTTTTTTATTGTTTCTGACTCTCCAACCCCCCCTCCATCTCTGTCCTTAATTCTCCATCATGCCTGACATTTGTCTTCCAGTAGTGTTATTCTTAAACTGAAGCTGCCTATAATCAGTATTTACTCTTAATATTTTAAAGCTGCACTAATTCATATTTTTATATTAACAGCTCAAATGACTCAGTGTACCTTGAAATGCAAGTGTCTCTAGCAGTGACAAATCTACAGAGAATTATTACCCAACTCAGCTCTACAAAGCTTTATAGCATCAGCCACAAGAGGCAGCTGTTTTAAGAATAAAAAGATGTGATGAACCATCTCTTTGCTACCGGCCCAGAACCATAAAGGCAACAAACAAACTTAGCGACTAGCTGTTGAACATAGTGGAGTTTTAGCAGCTAACAAGTTAAACTCCAAATACTGTAAATGTTAATGTTACTCCGTATCTGCTGGATGTTTAAAAAGAGGAATGTTTGTTAACATGTTAGCCATATCAACTTGAAACAAACGTGATTTTTAGCTTGCTGTGGAGTGACCAAAACAGATTACTACAGCTTTAAGACTTTGTTCATGCCCAAATCTATTCACTCAAACTTAAAATGATTGACAACATCAAGCCTTTTGTACTGCTTTTTAATCTAATCTGAATCAGATTAGATTTCTAATATGACTTTTAGGCATTATTGACCTGTTACACAACCAGATTAATATACAGTATTGATTTAATTTTATCGATAACAAATAGAGATGGAAGAGGATGTAATGAATTACAAACACATGTGAACAACAGCAATCATGTTTAGACTTCATTCTGTTCAGCCATATCTGTCCACACACTGTAGGCCACTCCAGCAAACATGTCCTCTTCAATTTTCCCTCAACAGTATGTCCCCTATCATCTCATACTCTCAACCCTAATTTCTTCTGTCAAATCATTATCTCACTTTCTTTAAATCCCTCAGCCTTCCCCCAATTTCTTCCTCAACTTCCTGCTATCTCACCCTTGTTTATCTCCAGCAAAGAAAGATGCAGAGCTCCTGAGTCTGGTGAAGGTTCACAACCTCAGTTTTCCTGTCAGGAGCCGTCTCCTCTTGAGTTATATGGAAGCTGAAACAATGACAGCTGACATGTTGCACATGATGACAGGGAACGCTGCCAAGCCTATCCATGCCTCTGAGTCTTCTAGCTGCACACACACAAACACACTTGTCATCGGCTATGATCTTTTCTATGCCATATACTCAGCATAGCCAGCCGACGGGAACAAATTCTTTAACATGGATATGCAGCTAGCCTAGATAATATTCTCCGTGGCTGATTCCTTATACAACACATCATCATCTAAATGTAGAAACATTGAATTTAACTCAAAATGAGCTCAAAGGAATGTGATTACTCACATTTAATGTGAACCTGCTGAACATGTTAATGGGCAGAGTTACCCTATGGAATTATTTTCGTTTCAAAGATACTGAACAAAAATCCCCCAGAATCAAACTTTGAGAATGCATAAACATATTTTGAAGAAGAAAAAGACCTCAAAGTAATACAACCATACATGCACAATTCAACTTTTCACTATCAAATGTATTGTATTTTGTTTTTGTTCAAATAAAACATAATATTTAGAAGTGGCATTACTATATTTATTGATAACAGTTGCATATAGTCGCCGCTACCAAACTTGCACTGATAACTGTCCCATAGGCTGATTCTGAACTTAAAAAATCTTTTTGTTAACCAAAAACATGGAATTATCTACAACACATGCTCAAGGTCGAAACTCTTGCTACCCCTGGACATTTCAAGACAATGATCTCAATACACTTCACCTCAGTGTGAGCATTCACTGAGTATTGTCCTCTTTTGATTCGTAACTCTGTGTATTTCTCTATATCTCGACATCATTGCAAATGAGGGGAAACCTCAATGATTTTCAAGGCTTAAATAAAAGGTTTGAATGAATGAATATTTGTCCAGTTAAGATAATAAGGACAAACTGCTGGTAACTTCTGACATTGTTTTTCTATCTGACTGACGACCTCTGTAATGAAATTGTTGACAGCTTGTCATATTAGCTGCTTATGCTAACGTTAATGTTAGCTTAACCGACTGACATGACTTAGCTGCTTGACAGTGCAGAGTCCTGAAGGTTCAGATTCCGAATAAGCTGATAAAAATGCTAATGCATGTGCTTAAATGTTGAATGAGAAATAGCAACAGCTCTGTCCACCCGCTGGTTGTCATTTACACTCAACAACTGCTTCTACCTGCTAGCTAATGGTCTAAAATGGATGTCAGGCGATGGACTTTTAGGAACAACGAAAAGACACAACCCTGTCCTTATCCTTTTAAAACATAAACATAATATATTCATACAAAATGCTGGTACATGCAGAGAGAGAGAGCATATTAATCAGGCTCGGATTTTTGGATTAGCTACAGCTGAGTAAATCTTTTAGTGACCGTCTTTGCTGAAAGCAACATTAGGTGACTTAAGCTTTCACTTGCTACAGCACTTTAAAACACTGTTAAATATGTACTTAAAATCTTAAAATTGATTCTTGGGAGATTTTGTTCAATAATACTAAAACAAAAACAAAGCCATATTATTCTACCAGCTGTCTCAGTACAACTCTTTCTGGTTAAGAGTAACAGATGCATAATGTGCAATAAGAAGACTAAAAAATCTAAACTGCAGCATCATTTTGACCTGCCCATGCAGCCAGGAAGCAGAAAACAGAATTGCAAAGAGCACTGGTGAGAGGAGTTGAGGAGGAGGGTAAACTGCATGAATCACAAAAGTGATGGGTGGAAAATGTTCAATATTGCAGGAGGGCTTCCTGCCCAGAAGACATCATTATATGCATCAAGCGATTTATAAGAAGCCAGGCTCTCTCTATAGACAGTGTACATAGGATATGTACTGTATGCACTGGCCAGCCACTAATTGTGAGGGAGTTTTATTTATTTATTTATTGTTTACAAAGATTTAACTACACTAACGAGATCACGAAGGTTGTTTAAGGTAAGAGACCTCACTCTTTTATAGTGTATTTATAACTTAATAAGAAAGGAAAGTAATGGGCAAAGCAGTTATCTTCAGTGTACTGAATCATTAGAATCAGTTCATTAAAAAGATTTGTTCATTGAATCAATCAGTGCTTGACCAGAGCTCTGACTCCGTAGTCCCACTCACTGAACTGAACGTTCAATTCAGCTCGCTAACTAGTGAATTTAGAACGGTCGTTTGTGAAGGATAAGCCAGAGAGTTGAAAATGTTAATGTCTTATTGCTCCACATTTCCTGTGGGTGTTAGTGTGCTGTTGATGGGTACAGACAGAGCCATGTAAATGTCAATGTCTTTTCATGACGCTGAGTACAGAGTGATCAGGCCAGGGTCACATACCAAGTAGGTAAGTCGAGTACAGTAAAGAAATGAATCCAAGCTGCATAATATAAAATCATATTTACTTTAGTAGGCTAACTGTCCTCTTTTCAAAACAGTAACGTTATGTGTGTGTGCATGTTTTGCACATAGCCTAACCTTGCATATAGTATCAATCTAGAATAGATATTGTCATATATGTGAACTGCAGTCCAAGACCAATGTTGAATCACTGCAGCTAAATGTCAGCGACCTGAATCGGCGGTGTATTTGCTGTCTCGAACACACATTCCTCCTGCAAACAAATGACTTGATTCAATGAGTGAGTGACACTATATCCCTGCGCATTCACCTGCAACTGACTGAGAGCTCAACGGATTGTTTCAGGAAATGATTCAGTTGGTTTTTTTTTTCTTATTAAACCCTGTACTAACGCGGTTGAATAAACGAGAACTTCATACAGTGTCTAATTACGGGTTTGGTAGGAGATGCATGAAGGACTGGTTATACAGTTACATTTGGCAGAAAAGGCTTTGCTTTCTGAGGGAGCCCTCAAAGAATGAACAGCAACGATGAACTAATCACCCCTCAAGAAATTCATACATGAACTTTCAGTCTTTGTTATATCGACCATATAAAAACAGCACACAAAGAGCAGTTGGCACAAGCAAATCAGAGGATTAATTGTGAGGAGTGTCAAGTTACAATGGCCGCACTGTACACCTGTATGAATATCACTGGGAATTAATAGTCAGCTGGTAGCCTAACAGCTCATGAATGAATCAGTCATGGTGACGCATGAATACCGTTGAAGTTGAGTGATAGTGAGGACCAATGTATGTACCAAAATGTTCTGGGAAGCCAACCTGAAACATTTTGTTGAGTTCTTCTAGTCTGGACCTGGCCTTTATTTGATAATGACAGTGTAGATACAGACAGGAAGTATGGGAAGAGAGAGAGGTCTCTGGCTGGAATCAAACAAGGGACTTGGCAGTTCTAATGTGTCTACAAATAAGCCAAATAAATATAACCGTAGCCTTTTCCTTCTTATCAGGTTGACACCAATCTGAGCAGGAAAATATCCACTGTTGAAGTTACGTATTTTCCCTCATCCCAAGAATTAAGTGTCTTTTAAATCAGTGTAAATAGCTGAGAATATACTGAGAATACAGAATACATGAGTGTAAATGTAAGAACTCGCTATTATCATGAATGTTTTCTTAATGTTTTTTAACTTAAAGAGATTTCAGCTGCACTTGACACTTTACATCTGCAGACTTGCATTGGAAAAGCACCTCAGCTGGATCCGAGTACACAGGCAGAGCTACTTTGAGCATCTCGTGTGAAAAAAGGTTGTTTTCACTGCTTTATAAAATTTTGGACTAGTGAAACGAGTCATGCATTTAGATGCAACAGGAGACCATCAGTCTGTCTGCACAGCAGGACTCAGATTAAAAAAACACTCTGAGCTGAGAAACTACTGGAGCCCAGAGGAGGTTAGCAAATCCAAGAATGCCAAGTCAATACTGCTGCAAAAAGTTCTTCATTAGGTGTTTTTGGGAAAACAAACTTCTGAAAAGTCTCAAAAGTTTACAGCCTGAGATGGACTGCATGTCTGATGTTGCTCTATCAATTAAGACACACAGCTGTTCATTTTCTCCGTCTTTTTCAACCAAAGCTGTACTACAGATCATAGTACTGTTTGAACATGATGTCACATTCAAAGAATGAATCTTGGGGCTCTCATTTATTCTCACATGCTAGATCACCGTCTGCCGTTTGGCAAGTAAACTTATATCATCCTAATCTCTTCTTGGAATTCATCTGTTTAGGACACAATCCTCAGTCACTGGACTCACAGGAGTCCACATGTACACATCCACGCATAGAGTTCATCAGACCACCAAAAAATTAGGGTAAAACTGTAATTGGTAGATAAGTATTTTGATGTTTCATTCATCAAGAACATGACTGAGCAAGACAGTAAATGAGCTAACACTGATATATAATCAACTGATACAAAATGTTTGAAAAAGAAGAAATCTTGTTCCTATACAACAAGAGACTACACGCTAACATGCTCGCAATGACAATACTAAGATGCTGATGTTTAGCACATATAATGCTTTACATGTTCAGCATTTTAGTTTGGCGTGTTAGCATGCTTGCATTTGATAATTAGCACTAAACACGAGGTACAGCCGAGGCTGATGGGATTGCCATTAGTTTTGCAGGTGTTTGCTCATAAACCAAAGTAACTGATTTAAGAATATTCTCTCAAAATTTTTGACATACTGACGACATAAAATGAAGTGAACCAAAGTGATTATGATTCATCCTGAGCGGGACATGAATGTCTGTCCCAAGTTTCATGGCAGCCCATTCAATAATTGTCAAGACCTTTTACAAGAAAAAAATATCATGGGACATGGTGATAGGAGTAGAAAGGTCAGGGGCTCACCAAAGTCAGTGGGATGCCGTATGGGGACCATGCATTTCTATACATGATGTCAAAGCAATCCATGCAACAGTCATTGAGATATTTCAAAGTGGTGGACCAACTGACAAAACAGCATGTGCATCCTTGGAGTCACACAGCTTGTATGGCTAAAAATAGCATTACTTGATGCACAGCATTTCCCAAAACTGCTTGTCACCTGCAGAGTCACACTCATTTAATTCTATTGAGGATTAACAACACAACAGCCTGGGCAAATAAAGACGAATATTTTCTGAGTGTTGGTGATTTATTTCATCATCTTTATAAAATCTATACTGCCACAAGTTTAAAATGCACCCCTGTTGTAAGATGGCATTTATCAAATAGATCACCGCATGCTGAAACCTCAAATTTTCATCACACCTAGACATGCAAAATCGCAAAAGTATTGATCAAAAAGTATGTATCTCTCAACAACACCCTGGTGAAGTGAATACATTCTTAAACCAGACTGAATGTGGCAGTATTCGATCTATAAGAGATCTATATCGGATCAGTCTTTCCTGGCTGTTAGGGATGACTAACAGTTTTCTTTTAAAGGATGAGGTTTTACTACTTTATCCTTTATCAGATATCATACAGTGTGAGGAGAGACAAAGGTTTAAAGAAATGTATAGTAGTTGCATACTGTTAAAAAAAAAAACTGTGCATGTTTGAATAAGTGCATAAATATTGGTCTTCTGGGTTGTGCTGTGGATTAGTGGAGCTGAATGGAGCTCCGGGAAAGAGCACTTTACAATAGGCTTATGTAGGTGTCACGGTGTCATATCACATGATGACTGTTAAACTTTGCAGTTAACCCACTGTTCTCGTGCATGCCAAACCGTGTGGGGGAGATCCGCAAGGATAACAGATCAACTGCAATCTGTTCCACCGCTACTTAGCACTGAGCAATGACAAAAAAGTTGAATGTAATCTTATCTAATGTGAACCGAGGGTAAGCATAGAGAATACACAGAGAATAAGACTGGCCCCAGAGTTGACCTGCGCGGCGTTAAGTTAAAGTGCTGACAGGGAGATAATGTAGCCATGGAGATAAAAACCCACTGCTGAAGGCCCTTTATCAAAATGCCTTGGCCTATTATGTGTAATCCTGCTCTCAAGTCTTGACAAATGACAATGGAGCTGAATTTGACATCTGTGATAGTTAAAAAGGTAATTTGTGACTTCGAGAAGTGTAATGGATTGGAAAGCATTCCTTGAGTTTTTCAAAAATACCTAAACAAATTGGTCAATCTTGTGTAGGATTTTTGCAGTGAATAGTGAATTGGAATCCATTCTGTAATTGTTGCAAACCAGATTGTTTTGATCAGTGGCTGGTATTTTTTGAAAATGATCATGAGCACAGCCAGCAGAAAGGAAAGTGTCCGCAGATTTTCACTATAGAAAGCAGATAGAAGGCAACTGGTTCTGGGAGAAATTTGGAAGGTCTGAGATGACATTTACTTTAAGATTTTGGGGGGTTGGCTCACTGCCTTACCTCTCTCCAGTAATGTTCAGCGTCATATCATTCATCATCAGTTGAGTCGGACAAAACGTTCACGTCAGTGTTGTTGTGATCCTGAGTCTGCGCTATCAGGAACGTCTGACAGCTTGGATGTCTACTTTTGTTGGAAAGAAATGGAGCGACGCATGCGAGCTAGTTCAGGTGTATTTAAGCTGCAAACATTTCCCATCTCGCCCTCTGCCTGTCAATGCCACTGCTGGCTCCGACTAGGGGGTTTCAAATATTTGCTGATCACTCCTCAATATCTCCATGTAAACATATTTGGGGGGAGTGATGAAGTCAAAGCCAAGACGCTGTGTTCTGCTGCTATAATAAACATTTCTAACGTGAGTTGTCTGACTGAACTACAGCAGTCTCAAGTTCCTAGCAGTTACATCTAAGTAAAATCAAATATTAATACTATACCTTTTTTTTTTTACTGTAACTGGTTGCAGATAACTCTCTTGATCTTAAACCAAGCGTAAGCATTAATAATGCACTGTGAAATGTGAAAAAATGCAAACATAGCATTCAAAGATTGAGAAAATCAACCAGGTTTTTCTCTGCAGACTTTTTCAGGGCTGCAGGTTTTCTGCAGAACTTGTAAGTGAGAAGAGAACCAACACTCTTTTGTCAAAGTCTCACTTTCCAGCTTTCAGTCGTTTAAAATAAGACATATTACTCTACAGTAGGATGGACACCGTTCTTCTACATCTTGTTTATTTTGATAAGAAAGAAAAGCAAAATCAAATTTATGGTCACGGTGTGAATTTCAGCCAAGCATGAAATCCAAAGCCCATTGCTGACAGTGTACATATACATTACCCAACTTGGATATGAATTTTTATGCAAACAAGATACAGTGAAGCGACAACAACAGATTACATTACAACATTAGCATCCTCCAAGTTGTTCATGTCACATTATTATCTTGCTGTCTTCGCCGTGTGAAATCCATTTCAGAGGCAGACCAAGCAACATGCAGATGAGCTTGAGTAGTGACCCATGACGATGTATGAAAAGAACCCAATATAAACTGTGGGATATGCAAAGTTGAACAACAAGAATTCATCATGGATGAACAGGAAAAGTAATTACCTTTTAAATTACCTTGTTACAGTTTAATAGGGAAAACTCCATCAGAGGTAGGATCAAACCATACAGGGTGCAGACTGGGAACGTTGACTACTGGACAGAGAAGACTCCATTGAGGCTCGAACCTTTATTGTAACTTTTCATGGCTGTGAGCATATATTGGCTTACATGCTATAATAATTACTATTGAGACATCTGAAAAAGAAAGTTGTTCTTGAGAATGTGCTTTCAGCAGCACCAAAGAAGCCTCCAGAACACATTTTATAGTGCCGTGTTCTCTTTAGTGCTTAGTTCTCTTTGTTAATGTTCTTTCAAAAGTTCATGAGAAATGTTTTCACTCCAACATGCAAGAAGGCCGAAGCTATTAATGACTAAATAACAATTTCAGCACAACAGCGACAGGTGGGAAATTATTCCTTCAAACTGCTAGTGAACTAGCACCCTGATTGTATATATGTTGGATTTTCCTTAAAGTCCATGTAAAGCAATAACAAACATGTGTTGTTGAGTTTGTCACACCACAGAAAATTTGAATGATATCAAAAAGTATATAAAATTAGATTTCAAAGTCGTGAAAAAAATAAGCAGTACTCTGAAACGCTGGTATGGCTTATCATATACATAGCCTCCATTGTTGATTGAACCCCAGATGTGGCAAGATCAGAATATATTCACACTTACAACAACACAGACTAACATGTTTTTGGTTTGAACATTTATTACATCATGAGAGCTGAAAGTCTTGAAGTCTTCTGCTAACACTGCTGGAGGAAAGCTGGCAGGCCTAACAGAGAGACACGCCTGCTGGTCTGCTCTGATTAAACAGTAGAAGAGCGGCCACAGCGGCTTCATATTCGGGATTTAGACGTGGATGACGTTTGACAAAATAATTTTTTTCCCCATAGCATTCAACCACATCTCCAGGTCTTCATCAAGTTAGGTCCTGTGTTATGCAGTTGGCTCGGTTGTCACATGATCTAATAAGTGACAACAGAGTTGACTTAAATTTGCAGATGAATACAGTGAGATGTGGTTGATAGCCATGGACTAGCAAGTGAGTGAACTTTGAGGATAGATAGATCGTTAGATAGATTTTATTGATCCCTTGAGTGAAATTGTGCTGCTGCTGTAACAAAAACAAACTATACAATAAGAATAACCATAAATTCAAACCACAATTGCAGATATGCAGAAGTACAAAGAGTATAAACTGTAAACTACTATTCCAAAGGTCTAGAATGAACTTTAACACTTGAGATCCATACATCTGATGAAAAGTAAATGTAATGGAGCAGATGAACATAAAGGTCCTGTCATAGCTACAATGCTAAGGCTTCATGAGCTGCACGTCTATAAAGTGTACGATTACAGACTGTATGAATACAGTCCACAGAAGACAATTTACATAAAAAGGTGGGAAAATATAAAAACTCTACACTAAATGAACCCTGAGACATTCCTGCTGCAGAGCTATTGACTGAGCCACTCCATTATAAAAAATACATCCTCTACATAGAGTAAGAAATCTATATTCACACAAATCTAGACCTCACTATATAGTGGGCTCTCTTCAGGGTCCTTTATAGTTATATGTGATATCAAACATGCCGTTTAAAAAAAGGAACAGATGCAGGAATGAAAGGAGCATGACTTAGAAATCAATGTGTGAGATATTAAAAGAGCATTAAGAGGATTCATATTTCCAGGGGGAATTTCATACAGGAGATGATATTTCCTCCACAAAAGGAAATATGTCACTAAGCAGGATTTAGTTGCTCATTTCCTCTGGTTAGGCGAGCATGATTAGTGACAGCCAGACATGCCTGGGACTATGTAAGATGCTTTGTTCAATATTATACGCACTTAAAATATAAAAGTCCAATTTAGCTGATGGAATTTATCATTGGTCCACACAGAAACTCAGGTCACCTATGAATATAATCAAGGAGAGTTAAAGTTGTTTCTAAGAAAATGGCCTCAAAATAATCTCAATACATCACTCTGTCAGAAGAGTAGTACGTTGTGAAATGCTAGTCTAAAATTACACCTACTAAGAACTATAAATCTCACTGCTAAGATATTTGATTTACCTGTATATAGACCGTTGATGAACAAAACCTTAATGTCTTGTCATCACAATCAGGTTGCCAGGTTTGGTGGCATCATTCATATACAGTAATCAAAACTTGTGCTCACTGGCCATATCTGGCAACCCATGCTATAGCAAAAGACATGTAACTGCCCCTAAAAGTTCACATTTCTGTTCATCTACAGATAAAACAAACAAGCTACATCGTGTAAATATGACAACTTTAGAGGCATTGGTAGGCGTATTTTATCACTTTGGACAGAGCAAAGCTTGTTGCATCCATCTGCTTCCAGTGTTTATGCTAAGCTAGGCTAAACACAGCTTCACTCCACCTTTGTACTTAACACACAGACACGAGAGTGGTATCAATCTTCTCATCTCACCTTCGGAAAGAAAGCCAATGCTGATCTAATTTTAAAACAGTTGTCCCGCTCTGAAAAGTACTCGCTTTAGGCTGTGCAGCTGGTAAAACCCTTATATGCCCATCTATGACTTAGCTTCAAGCTAAGCTACTACCCTATAATGCCTCTTTCATAAAAACACGGAGCCCGCCTCTGCTGTGGTCCCATTGTCTCGGTCGGTCACCCTCCTTCTCTCTACCTGATTAGGTTCCACGCGGAAGCAAAGTAAAGGTGTGGATATTCGAGATATCACGGCTCCCAGTGAGGTGTGTGCATGTTGATGTAATGTTTCGAAGGCACGGCATCTCCACAGGCGGCTAAAATGTCCATGGAAATTGTGATTTCCAGTCGCAGCGTAATCCATCTCTTATTTGTGTGAAGCATGAGGATGTTTGGTAGACAGAGAAAACCTGAGCCTATCATTAAGAAACCACTCTAGTGGAACACATTTTTTGTTAAAGAGACATAGCTAAGAGAGGTGAAACTCTCATACATGATCCTTTGTCTTCCCTTCCTCTACTAATCTGTAAAGAATATGAGAGCTCTGGATTGGCCGTCACCTGGAAGAGATCTCTGTGCAGTTTGCACAGTTGAATCGTATGACTTAAGTTTCCACCCCTGGCACTTTATTAAATCTAAAAGACTTGACCTAAAATGCCCCTTTAAATCACATTTTCAGCAATATCAGGCCAATTTCCTACGCATAAACCCCTGCTGCTCCACACAATCTACTGTCTGTCAGGTGGACTAAATAGTGGCCACGGCAGACTCAGACAACAGGCAGCCAGACGGGCAGGTAGGCAAACAGATTAGCATCAGGAGGGTTTGACCTTATCAGCGGGCGCACCAGGTGAAAAGATGGAGAGATGGATGGTCTCCTCACATGGCGCTCGGTCTTTGAAAGATGATAATCTCTTTAGGGGAAAAAAACAGCACCATCTGTGGAGATGATTGAGACGATGACTTGGCCATCTTTCTTTTCTCTGAACACATCCCATATTTCAACCCACTGTTAAGTCTGATGTTGCTATGCTGTTCGAGTTTTTACAGAGACTGCAGTGTTTACATACATATTCCAATTATTCTTGGGTGCTAATATGAGAGATTGTGGGACCATGGGTCCTGATTAAAAACTGCCCTCTAGTAATTGTTGAAGAAAAATAGTGTGGAAATCTGTGGGAAAGACTGTTATCTATTTAGAAACTCACCTCATTTAAGCCACATGGCTTTTATCTGCATATTCAAATAAATAGATCCAGTTGTTAATGCTGCATTGTTTGTGGCTGATGTCTTAGCTTACAATTGTTTATTTGCACATCATTCATTTGTCATTGTGTCTCTGGCCACCTGGTGAGTGCAAGTCTAATTTTAATTCTCATTTTACCTCTATTATCCGCGACCCGGCCCCGGATAAGCGGTGGAAAATGGATGGATGGATGGATGGATTTTACCTCTATTATGGTCACCGCCATCGTCACCATCTGGCTCTTTATCTGCTAAATGTTTAACTTTCTTCACCAGCTAGCTAGATTTGTCTAACATTTGGGGCTGGGAAGGTAGTGTATAGTGTTTAACTGGGTGTTAGGGTGTTTACTTCTGTAAACATCTGTTTGCCGTGGCTGAGAACAGACTTGATGAGAGCGGGATTTGATGATGAAGTATTAAAAGAGGCTACAAATCTCAGCAGAGCTGCAGACTCGAGTTCTCTATAACACCTTTCACATTACACAACATTTGATTCATTGTGATATAAACATTTATTGGTGCACCTTTAAGTTAGTTAGGTAACTTAAGACAAGAAAGACATTAAAGTGAGTTTACTGCTTGAAGCCCCCCCCATCACATTCAGCAAATTCTAATATCTATAAGGAGCCAGGATGATGTAGTGCGGTGAAGCCCTGCAGAGCTGGAATGTTTTTTTACGAGGAGAAATCCAAGTTAAGCCACAAAACTCAAAGATCCAGTTAAAGGGCGTCATGGCGACTCAGTTGACTCAGGCGCCAAGCATCTGTAACATCCTGGGTACAAATCAATGTCTCTCTCTCGCTCTCTCTCTCTCTCTCTTTCTCTCTCTCCCTCTCTCTCTCATTCCCTCTCATAGTTGAGCAAACTTTGACCTTGAAATTAACAGATTTTATCAAAATGCAATATCTACATACACTGCCCGGCCAAAAAAAAAGTCACCACCTGGATTTAACTAAGCAAATAGGTAAGAGCCTCCCATTGGATAATTACTGCATGGGTGATTATGTTTCAGCTGGCAACAAGTTATTTAACCC